>CABFVX010001483.1:0-46775 GCA_902151425.1 Timema shepardi | reverse complement strand
ATTCCCTGTATCCCCACTATTTCCCGGATAACTTTTTTATTCCCTGTATCCCCACTATTTCCCGGATAACTTTTTTATTCCCTGTATCCCCACTATATCCTGGATAACTTTTTCATTCCCTGTATCCCCACTATTTCCCGGATAACTTTATTATTCCCTTTATCCCCACTATTTCCCGGATAACTTTTTTATTCCCTGTATTCCCACTATATCCCGGATAACTTTTTCATTCCCTGTATCCCCACTATTTCCCGGATAACTTTATTATTCCCTGTATCCCCACTATATCCCGGATAACTTTATTATTCTTACCCGCTTCGGTGGCGTAGTTGGCTAACGCACTAGTCGTGTTGAGCTCAACCGCTGAGGATGGGGAGATTGAGGTTCGAATCTCGGTCAGGTGAACTGGAGGTGGTTTTTCCTAAATGGTTTTCCACTCCCCCCATCACGCAAATGCGGGTTCACTTCCTCTAATTCATCCTTCACAATTCCTAATCCATTAGCGTAATTAGTACTTAAAGCGTATAACCTGAACAGGTAGTAAGACACGGTGCTAAATAATAAAATAATAATTTATTATTCTTAATCCTGTTTCTCCTCATGACAGCGAACATGCTCCTCACAAACTTAATTCTCATGGCCTCCACCTTCCTAGTCTCTCTTACATCCATTGTTCATATTTCTGCCGCATATGTTCTTATGGATATAAAGTACACTTTTTATAGCACTTCAAGGGCACTTCTCTTCTCCATAGCAGGTCTCTTACACGCCTACAGAACAACTCCCCCTGTTGCCTTCCTATTATTATATCTTCACCTTCGCTTAAAAACTCCCAGACTTGGACACTCTTGAATCAGATAATTTGTGCCACATGAAAATTATATGAGTCACAGGAGTTCCAACAATCTTGAAAATAGAGAAAAGTATGGGAATTTGCTTGGTCAGGGAAAAGGTATGGAAAAGTCAAGGCACTTTAAAAAAAAGTCTGGACCTTTCACATATTCACTACAAAAGAATGCAACATTTATGTACAATAGTAAAAATAACATATTTATTCCAGTTTATACTCATCACGAATCTCTTTTAACATGTTGTTCCTTTCGAGCATACTAATCTCAATTCTCAAAGTCAACATGTGATTTTTATGTAGTCTTTCCACCCTTCTACCGCGTGTCTTTAGCCAAAGCTCAGGCGTAGCTATGCATAGGCGCAAGAATTAGGTAATGTTATAATATATTATTATTATTAGCACCGCGTCTTACTACCCGTTCGGGTTATACGCACTTACGCTAATGTGTAATGGTAGGGTGATTGTGAGATGAAATGAAGGACCTACAGTTTAACGTGGGATCCGAACCACGGTGGAGGCCTGGCATTCCCCCACAATCACAAGATGTCTTGTCAGAGGTGAAGGAAGGGTTTGGTAATCAGATAAATCTGTGCCGGGACCGAGGATTGAATCCCGGCCGCCAGCACAGAAGTTCGACACCTTACCCCGTTATAATATAAAGAAGGGGTATAACCCGAACGGGTAGTAAGACACGGCACTAATAATAATAATAATAATAATAATAATAGTAGTAGTTATAGTAATAATAATAAATAACAATATTGATACTAATAAATACCAATAATAATAATAATATAGTAAAAAGAAACTAAACAAAGATGTGTCTGGCAACAATTTTAAACTGTACTGGGGTAAAGCGATCTTTTAATACCTCAATATACTCTAAATGAAATCTTAAGATCTTATTACCTAACAGCATATTGCTTTAGGCTGAAATCCTTTAACTGCTTCATACATTGAAACAATTTCAGTATGTGTATGTGTCTACAAATATTATTACATTAAATTGCAAACTTAATAAAAGGATAACATTTTAGAAAACATTCTAAAAATTGAAAGTTTGGCATGGTTAAAATTAAAAGTTAAGACTTAGATAGTTTAATTTATAACATTTAATTCTCTGTATATATATCTCTAGAGCAACATATCTAAGTCTTAACTTTTAATTTAATAATAAAATGATGTTTCCATATAAAGTGACTGGAAAAGTTGTAAATTGGCTCTGGAAAAACCAAGGAATTTTAAAATGTATCTTGGCTGGATACCCTGGTTGAAGTTAATAATCATTTGTAATGTTGGTCACCTTGGACCTGGTTGGAATCTGCTGCAGGTGCAATTGTTGTCCAAGCTAATACTATATATTTGCTGAACTGCGCTAAAGCAAATTAAAATATTTTATTTGCAAGTAAATAGAAAAATAAAAATAAGTTGTTAAGGACTAACAATCATAACAAAAGTATATCAACTTTGATGAGTATAATCAATTGCGTTATGATAATTCTATAATAATTTTTTATACAAAATGTGACACTTTTATCCCAAAAATAAACAAATATAGAAACTAAAAAACAAAACCTGCAAATGTCCTTGTGGGTGTTTCAAGTTTGGTTGCGATGAATCCGTTATTTGAGCACTGCCAAGATACACATAGACACAGTTGTCGCATTAAAACCAAAGGACATTAGGATGATATTGATCTTAGAACAGGCACAAAAAAGTGTTAGGTTGTTAAGGCTTAGGACCAGCACAGAAAACTGTTTTGTCTGACCTGAGCTATAGCAATAACTAAACTGTTTATTTATTGCTATAGCTCAGGGCCAGCACAAAAAGCTGTTTAGTTATTTTTATAGCTCAGGGCTGGTAAAAAAAAAACCAATTTAGTTATTGCTATAGCTGAAGGGTAGCACAAAAAAAACTGTTTAGTTATTGCTATAACTAAGAGCCAGCACAAAAAATTGTCTAGTTTTTGCTATAGCTCTGGGCCGGCACAAAAAAAGTTATAATTTTTTGCTATAGCTTAGGAAAACAAACAAAAAAGTTTTAGTTATTGTGATAACTCAGTACAGACAAAAAACTGTTTAGTTATTTCTATAGCTCAGGGCCGGCACAAAAAACCATTTAGTTATTAGCTAAGGGGTGGCACAAAAAACTCTTTAGTTATTGCTCTAGCTCAGGGCCGGAACAAAAACTGTTCAGTTATTGCTGTAGCTCAGGGCCGGCACAAAAACTGTTTAGTTATTGCTCTTAGCTCAGGGCCGGAACAAAAACTGTTCAGTTATTGCTGTAGCTCAGGGTCGGCACAAAAACTGTTTAGTTATTGCTATAGCTCAGAGTCGGCACAAAAAACGGTTTAGTTATTTCTACAGGGTGTCTACTGAGTCGGAGAAACCCAAACTTAGTGACTTTTGGTGTAATTTTTTGACCTCAAAATGCCTTCTGTGAATGTTCGAACATTATATAATGCACTCACACGCAACATTAAACTTTAAGTAGATGGTGAACATGAAGCTTGTCCTTGTTATCACAGTACAAACAGTTGCAATTAGGCAACCTGCGGCTAGCGCTATGGCCATGGGTGGTGGATGGTGGAACTTTCAACGTGTTTTTTTTTACGATGTACGGGAATTTCAAACAAAAATATTTTCGTGACTTTATGAGCAAAATATTGAAAATTTGCGACTTTTCAGGGACTTTCATGACTTTTTTACAATTAGTAATTTTTTTGCGACTTTCATGACCCAGCAGACACCCTGTTCTACAGTTCAGGGTCGGCACAAAAAACTGTTCAGTTATTGCTATAGCTCAGGGTCAGCACAAAAAGCTGTTTAGTTATTTCTATAGCTCAGGGCTGGTAAATAAACTGTTTAGTTATTGCTATAGCTGAGGGGCGGCACAAAAACTTTAATTATTGATATAGTTAAGGGGTAGCAAGACGGGCAAAAAACTGTTTGGACTAATTCAGAAAACTGGATGTCGGGGTTCGAATTTCAGCCCAAGTGTATAGAGCATGGTGTTTCCCAAACAATTCCCAACTTTTATTCCAATATTTAGATAAATATCCATTAAATTCTACCCTCTTCATACCTACCACATTATTATAACTTATATGTACATTTACATAACCTAGACAGAAAATAACACGCAGTGACGAAATAAATAAACCTTGTTTGAAGCAAAGCTAGGTACAAACTAAGTATTTAATAAACACGTTTTATCAAACTTTGTACTTCCATTAATGGGACAGAACATTAGTGTGTTCAGTGATATCAACATTTTAACAAACAAGTGTGTGTTAAGTACCCTTAATACTGAAAAAAGTTGTTTATAAAGCATGTATGTATGTATATGCACTATTCCAGCGCTTTAATTTATTTGCAAGTTAGTATTTACAAATGTGTATACTCTCTCTACAAGTGCACTTAATATGAATGCAAAATGCTTTTTAATTGATTTTCAACTTTTTGGAGTATTTCTTGGTGGGCGTCACTGACTGATTTGTTAATATTTATTCTTTAAATTGAAAAATGACTCCTCGACAGGTGAACCGAACCAGGGACTTTGGACTTGGCTATTTAATCCATTTAATCCCCGTTGTCACAGCCATGTTTAATAATCGTTTACTTTCTCCTCCAGTTGACACTCACACTGGAATTAAATGTGGGAATACAGTAACAAACTTGTTATTCACTTTAAACAGTTTACTATCCAAACATTCATGAAACTGTCTGAATGGGCTTTGATCCCTTCTTGCTCCCTCGCCCCCTTATGAGATAATTTTAGGGGTCACTACAAACAATTCTAGGAACATTTTTGACAACAGTGCATAGCAAAATTTATACGAACAAAACATCATGTTGGAATCCTCACGCGTTCTGCTTGTTAATATTGCTTCATTTAGAGTCGAAAATAGGGTATTTTCTGTAAACGCTTCCATTTCTAGTTAATTACCTGTTTAAAAACTGCCCCTGTAGTCATGTACACTAGCTAGTTCAATGATTTACTAATATACCAAGTTTATGATCTAAATTTGTCAAAATAGAGATTATAGTCGGATAATTGGCGGTCATGTTCACGTCTTGTTACCTTATCAAATGAAATGCAAATAATGCTGGTGTAGAAATCGATTGTTTGACCTTATTTAGTCAGAATAGTGTGCAATAACATTTGATACTTTGTAACAGTTTTGTGTTTGAAAAGGAAGTTGTCCAGTTGACAATGTTTTATTTCCTTTCCTGTGATCGGATTATCTGTCAAATGAATGGTTTTCCCCCCTCCAAACTGCCTTTGTGTGTCCTTGGAGGTTTTGTACAAATTGTGAAAGTATTTCTATTTATTATTGGATCAGCTCGAGTAAGAACCCACTCGACATACGATATATCCGTTTCTTAGACTGTCTGTGATTGGTTAAATAGTTGACCAGGCTTTCCAACTTACTTTGCTTAAGTTGAGTTTGGCTACTTATCTTCTTAATAAGAATGTTCAAATATACAAATAGGTTATTTTTAAAGAAAAGAATGGTACATAATATTAATAAAGTGCATAAGCAAAAAAAAATGTAACTAAATAAATATTATAGTTATAGAAAAAATGAATCTCTTAATATAAGTAAAAACAAAAAGCATTTACAAACAATTTAATAATAAATATTTTGTTACACATGGCATCAGCCTCTGGTAGTAGTGGACCAAACAGGAAACTAAGTGGTGCCAACTTAGTTGTGCAGCATGAAAAAAACTCTGAAGTTGGCCAGTGGTTAGTGTTTTTAAAGAGTGTTGAAATCAGGCGTTGTTAACAAATAGTTTTGTTGGCCCATCAAAAACATAAATTTAGAAAACCACTCGACCTAAATATTTGTTCAACAGGCCTGTATTCAGCTTGGTTGCAACACTAGCACCATCTGCCATCCATAAAGAATAGAGAATTTTTAGTCTGGGGACATTTTCGTCTTTCACAACTATGTTGGTATCACTGGAGCTAACTTCCTGTTAGGTTACTACTTCCCGAGTAAGATACCACAAAAGCATTGAATTAATTAACTGTTTGTAAATAGTATGCCTTTGTTTTATACTGTTATATGTGCTTCATTTCTCTACACATTTATTTACTTACATGTTATATAAAAAACAATGGAACATTCCATTTTTTTTCTCTGTAAAAGTGCAATTAATGTATCATTAAGTTGAATTGTGTACTTAATTATGTTTTATTTAACTATAATGCTTTTATAAAACTTTTTATTTCTCTATATTTTAAATGCATATGTGTGCGTGACTGTGTATATTATAAGTGATAATTACGCGGGTTTAAAAGTTAGTATGTATCTAATGCAAGTTATAATGCTCGTGTCAACCATTGAAGCAAATTATTTATTTTACAATAATAAATTACATTGTTGGTACTCCTATCCCGAGTACAATCGGAACTACCAATTATGCTGTGAAATATATTTTGGATTTTCTAGACTTCACTTAATGTCCTGTAGAATTGTTTGATGTCTCTGTAATAATATCTCGACTCGCATTAGATACGAAATGGTTAAAACCTGCCACCGATAAATGATGGCAAATGTTATATTTATTTTTACATAGATTGATATTTTATAAATCTCTTACTAACACACTCAGGATTATCTAAACTAAAGAATTTCATGCAGGGGTGCTTTGAAAACTAATTTTAAAACCACCTAACACTCGACAAGCTCTGGTTGCGATTACAGTGTAAGGGACCTCGCATTCACTCGAGAAATCTAAAACGAGGTCCAGAGAAAGATAGTGAAATTTGATACAATATAGTTTATGAAAACTCAAACCTTTAATCAAGATAAATATTTTCATCCCAGGGATTCAAGAATCACCTATTTTGTCCAATCTCGGCTGTACATAGCAATGCAAGAGAGACTTAATTTTTCCCAATCAAGCATCATTGGTCAAGTGAAATTGTTATAAAACTTATTCTGTATTTCAAGTAAACGGGAGTAATCTTTGTTTTTCGTTAGTTAAAATATTGCGAAAATTGTTTTTAATATCTTATCAATTTCATAGTTTTTTTAAAAAACATTTTATTGATGTAACGACATTTTCCTGACAACTTTGTCATTTGTTTGATGATATCAAGTAAAGTAAATTTTGGATAAATATATGTAAGATTTTGTTATCTGTTTATTGCCTGAATTGTGTTCCAAAGTTAATGGCTAGAGAAGCTATTATAGCGTTCATATACATCTGCATAGGAGTGCTGTTGAGCTTTTGAGAAAACTGAACTTAATTTCTCTGTAACTAGTGGTAATGTAGTCATTGCTTGCATTCCTTCTAAAGTGAAACATCACAGCTTCAAAGTGTTCCATGAAACATTCTTAAAAACTGTTCAGAATGTAAGAGTATGTCAACATTGTTTCAATAAAGTATTTTTTAAACCAATTTCTAAAAGTATGTTTCAATAATATCAACCCTTTTTCAATGTCACGCAAGGCCAGAAACTTTGGAGTTTGTCTTATATATTAGTTTGTTCAGAAACCTCTTGATAAGCCTACATCATATTAGAAAAATGTACCCATATAGAGCTTTGACCTCCAGAAATTTGGTGCCACTCAAGCCATTCTAGCACTCATTAATTTCCAAGCACAATTCCTTCCAAGAGCAAGAAGAGCGCACAGATTTACTCTGTAGAAATTAAATCTGAAAGGGAAACTGGTGAGAAATGGTACCATAATTCCCAAAGACACAATCTTAAGATTCAAACCAAAAACTGTGGCCCAACGCTCTTAAGGAATCACACTTGTGTTTGACTGGCCCGCTGACATTGAGGTTCGAGTCTTGGTCAGGTCTACCTACTGAGGTCCTTTTTTCCTAAATGGTTTCTCACCCTTCCTTTCAAGAGTCCAAATAAATAAAGATTATCACACTTTGGAAAAATGTATCTATAAAGGACATGTACAATGAGCATACCCGCCTCGGTGGCGTAGTTGGCTAATGCGCTTGTCGTATTGAGCTCGACCGCCGAGGATGGGGAGATCGAGGTTCGAATCTCGGTCAGGTGAACTGGGGGGGGGGGGGGTCCCAAAAGGTTNCTCTCCCTCCACGCAAATGCGGGTTCACTTCCTCTAATACAACCTTCCCAATTCCTAATCCATTAGAGTAATTAGTACTTAAAGCGTATAACCCGAACGGGTAGTAAGACGCGGTGCTAAATATTATATTATTATTATACAATGAGCATGAGGTAGACAGTATACCAGGACTAGGCAAAAAATATAACACTTTAGGGGCAGAACAGATTTATGCTGTCCCACATCCAAAGAAGTCAGGATAGAGGATTTCACGAATAAATGAATGATGATCCAATTTTATCTATCAAATTTATTTTGTATAGTTGATAAATTGCAGCAAATACATGAGCTTATAAAAATAACAAAAAGATTATACTAAAGTCTAGATGAGTTTGGGACAATCTGGCTCATTGGAGTCATAGAGCTGGAAACACCATGGACGGAATGTTTCAACTGATAATGGACGGTTTATCGATTAACTAACATTTTTTCACAGATGGAAGCTATCTGTGTGTGTGTGTGTATATATATACATGTATGTATGTATGTATATCTCTATCAATCATCTAAATTGAAAGCAATCTAAAAAGTTAGAAATAAAATGACGGTGAACCAATATAAATAAACTAAGCTACACTAACTGACCTGGTTGAGTGTTACAAGATCTTTAATGGAATGGAAATACACTAAAGAGAAGTAGAAAACTTATGTCATACCTTTAAAATAAAAATTAAGCTCCACATTTCTAATTAACATAGGGATTAACTGCAAAATCACTTGCTGTAGGCCCTATATTTGATTTTTTTTTTAAATCAATAAAAACTTATTAAACTTTGATATAGTTGTCAACTTAAATCAACTTTAAAAAGTTAAAACCAAATAAAAAGATTGTCACCTACATGCTACACATGAAAATGATCTAACACGGACATAAAAATATATGTGACAATACAAGTCTTGGCAATCCAGATTGAGGGTAGATTTCACAGTAACACAAGTTTTATGTCCACAGTAATATGTATGACGGTGATTAACAGGGCCTGGATTTTGATGTAATCTTTTTTTTTTATAATGTTAAACACAATGCTCATGTGCACATAAATTTTGTTCATGATCCCCTGGTTTTAGAAACTTTTTATAGATTTTTTTTGTCATTTTGTATTTTCAAGGCATATTATTAACATGTATATTTTAAAATCCTATCAATATTATTTATAAATGCTTGAATACTCAAACTTGACTTTTGACAGTTGTCTGAATGAGAAGACAATGTAGTCAATGAACTTGGTATTCTCTTTGCTAGTTTGGTTGTAAAATATACATTCTTGATAAGACATTGCAACTAGGCTATAGAGGGTTGTGTTGGGAGGGGGTAGCTATTACTTCTGAAACAGATATTTGTAAATCAATCTATTTATAATAATGCAAGAATTTAGTTGTTAAAGGCTTTTCATCGCATGTATAATTTTTTAGTTTCATTTGTTAAGAGCGTGTTCGATTTAGTCGTGTGCATTTATTAATAATTTTTGTTCTTGTTTTTAGATTATTTTTTTCCAATGTCAAGAGAATAGAAAGGTAGCGCCACTTTGAGGAATTTGATTATGTCATTACTTACGTTATATTTTAATATGAAGACAGTTAAACATACATATTTTTTTTAAATTAATAGAATATAGTAATGACGTTAATTGGACATTGTTGTGGATATATTATTTAAATTTCCAAAATTTGATCTGATTTTTAACAACTTAGTTTGTCTTCCATGTAACTTTGTGGATTTAACATGCTGGCTTGTGTACTAAGTGATGTCACAAGCTTAGCCAATCGAATGTCTAGCTCCATCTGGTACTACCTTCTCTTTACATAGATTTATATGGTGTAAATTTGAACAAATTGATAAAAAAATTAGGGTCATCAAATTCCAGGCCCTGATGGGTTACTTAGATAACTATAGAAAATGTTCTCTAGATGATTGAAGAAAGGTTGCAGTGTTGGCGAGTCAAGCGTAAGAGATCTTCTGCTCGTACGTCTTATCTTCCCAGTCGTACTCGCTGGGTTTGGCTGTGTTGCGAGTCTTGCACAGCCTGGGCCCAAACTTGAGGATCACCACGATCACCATCATCACAAACATCGTGAGTGCAGTCACTGCCGGCCAGAATATGTGGAACGCCATTGGCACGGTTCAGAGGTCGCTCTCCCTCTTCTTCAGCTCCAGGTACCCTTCTGGGGCCTCCTCGTAGTATGGCTCTAGCTGCTGTTGTTGCAAGTGTTGGATGATAGCGTTGTTCTCAAGCTCTGTGTAGTCTAGCGGGGGCTGCTTGTTCGGGGTTTTGGTCCAGATCGGTAACAGCCACCGGTTACCTAAGACAGAATACCCTCTCAAAACAGATCCCAAATATGTGTGTTAAAACCCCAACAGTCCCTTCACTTTACATTGAAAATAACCTCTGAGGGAACTCCAAATATTAGGGAGAAAAGCTCTTTCTCTGTTAACTGTAGCCAAATCTCGCTTTCAGTCTGTGGAGGTGGTATGCCGGGATATGAATACGCTACTGGTAACCTCAATCAACTAGCTTTCCAAAATTTGTCTTTTATTCGAGGAATGTTGACCACAAGAACCAAGGATAATGACAACGCTTTTCCCTCAGAGATGATTTCCAGTGTAGGTAGACCCAGATCTTGTGTCTTGAATGAGAGAGATTGGTTTTATAACTACTTGTCCTAGTATTAAATATTATTAATGATTATATAGTTTGTATATTTTGTTTATATGCACGACGGTGTCACCCACATCAGTGGCCACACAGTCTAACACATTTCTCTCGGGTTCAATTGAAATTACAGTGACAGGAATATCAGGGTTTGATTCCACGTCGGGTGTATCATGGGTGATTCTTTTCCCCGCTCACCCTCCATGCAAATGTGAGTATATTTTCTTTAAAACTACCTTCCCTAAACCATTTGTGTGATTAATGTATATGTATTTAACCTAAATGGGTATACAAAGATATCAGTGAAAACAACAAATACCACTTTCAAAGTACATGCCTATATAAATTAGTTTAAACGTGCGCAAGTGGTCAAAATGATAAAAGGTGTTAATTCCTCTAGTAAGCCGACCACACGTATGTCAGGGTTCAAATCTTGGATGGGTGTACTGAAGGTGTTTTTTCCAAATAGTTTACAACTTTACCTTTATGAAATGGATTAGGTATAGCAAACTTTATGTGGAGGTTATAAAAAGTTTATTTTTTACTATTAGCCTACTAAAGCCCCATTTATAGACTCCATATCTTTACTGAGATCTGTACTATGTAGGTGACCTGGCGGTCTAGGTGTAAGGTGTCAAGACTTCTGTGCTGGCGGCCGGGGTTCAATCCTCAGTCTCGGCACAGATTTATCTGATTAGTGATTACCAAACCCTTCCTTCACCTCTGACAAGACATCTTGTGAATGTGTGGAATGCCGGGCCTCCACTGTGGTTCGGATCCCACGTTAAACTGTAGGTCCTCCATTTCATCTCACAATCACCCTACCATTACACATTAGTGTACTTGCGTATAACCCGAACAGGTAGTAAGATGTGATGATGATGATGATGATAATAATGTACTCTGTAGAACTTGAACTTTCTAATGACTAGTTTGTACGGTCTACCAATCACAGCTAAGTATGTGCATCGAAATAATTTAGCACTAATGATGGCTTTGCTTGCTTAGTTTGCATCCAGATTACTAATAGGTTACATTTATTTATTTTGCATTTTCAGGCAAAAGCAAACACTGATCATAAGTTTGATATTTCAAACAGTGTTATTTATTGTGAATGTACATTCCCGATATTTAAACCAAGTTATATCCTGAACGTTTTCTCAAAAAAAGTTGTTATAGATGATCAGCTGGCTTTGTGGCACATGTTTTGAAGAGCTTTATTGGACTAAGTCTCTGACTATCCCATTGGTTTTTAGTCATGTGATTAAAAAGTTGTATTGTGTAGATAGGAATATAATTTCTTAAGGGCTACGGATTCAGAGTGTGTTTGAACCTTTAGAAGACACCAAGAAAATGAACATACCATCAAGATAGATTTTTTTTTCCCCTCCCACAAGTAATTGCATTGTGAACTAAAATACCCAATGCTTAATTCAATCACTACACAACACAATAAACAAATTTGCACCAAAAGGTCCGCCAAAAATGCATGCATACCAAATTACTTGTACATCATATCTACATATTATTTGCAATTATTATTAAAAATATATATTATAGTTAATTATTGTTTTCGCTCAACAATTTACTTAGGGCCTATATCAATAAAGTTATATTTATTAAGAAGTTTTACTTGTCAACTTTAAAAGAATGATAATACTTTTCTTGTGAATAGAGATTTTAACGCTTAAAAAAGAAATATAGCCAATTTATTTATTATATTAACAACATGAGATTTTTGTTTTATTTTACATTTTATGTATTTTTATTCTATTTTCACACAATATAACTCATTTAATAAACGTTATTTTAACTCCAGTTTTCAAACTAGGCCACATGTGATATGCCTTAAAAGAGTCAAGTGGGCTCACTATGGTGCATCAGCCAACTTGGAAAAGAATTTGGACACTATCAAAAATATCTTACGGCATAAAACGTCGACGACAATGCAACTTCCTAGTGCACTAGGCTTTAAGGACCGTTGGACGGACTATTCAGACAGGGCCCGTTTTTATAATAATAATATTTAGCACCGCGCCTTACTACCCGTTCGAGTTATGCGCTTTAAGTACTAATTACACTAATGGATTAGGAATTGGGAAAGTTGAATTAGAGCAAGTGAACCCACATTTGCGTGGAGGGAGAGTGGAAAACCATTTAGGAAACCCNCCAGTACACCCGACCGAGATTTGAACCTCGATCTCCCCGTCCTCAGCAGTCGAGCTTAACACGACAAGCGCGTTAGCCAACTATCGAGCCAGGTCTATTTTTATAGTCAGGACGGGTAGCGTCGACGCCAATGCAACTTTCTAGTGCACTAGGCTTTAAGTACCGTTGGACGGACTATTCAGACAGGGCCTGATTTTATAGCCTGGACGGGTAGCAAGAGATTGTGCACAAATAAAAACAACTCTTTTTAAGTGGAATAAAGAGCCTTTGCGTCATCATAGTTATAAGCCATTATTATTATTACCTGTGTTGCTATCTTGCCAATATTCCTTGTATCTTGAACAGCAGCAGAATATTACATTCAACAAAAACAAAAACGCACCAAACACTGTGCAGATCGTTATTGTGATGTAGAAAGCTGTAAAATCTCCGTATTCCTTTTCTTGGGCGTATGGATTCTTTAAATATTCATTTGGGTCATCCAAAACAGACATGTTTTGTTAAAATTTCATATTCTAATAAATATAAACTGATAATGGGTATGTTTGGTTAATAATTAAAACTATATAATTGAACAACGCCCTTTAGAGTTATTTGGGCGTTCACGAACTGTATTCAGGACTGCCAACTCTTCTCCCAAGTCCCAAGTGATATACAGACCTAAAATGGATTCTATGTAGCTCTGCTGAGACCATAACATATTATGTTTTATTTAAAATATTTGTTTAATGTACAAAAGCTATCATACTACTCAGGCCTGTAAGAAATTATACATTCAAAATCACTCTCAACATAACATTAATTTTAACCACACAGGAATGAGGGATCCAGCTAATGATCAGCCAACGTCATAAGTCTTATGGGGGGAGGAAGAGGTACTATCATAGAATAGGTATTGCTATAATCTGAAATTTTAACGCTGTATTTTGTAGAACGCTATTAATAGTTGTTTTTTTAAAATCAGAAACGTGTTTCTAGGGTAAAACAATAGACTAATAATATTCTAAATAACTAAAGGATTTCAAAGAATGCAATAATCATTATTCTTATATATATTAGAGAAATTCAAACGTTTAATCCCAGTTGATGTCACCAAAATTGGCAAAATTAAAATTTTCCAATTTATATGTTTTAAATTTGATTTACGTTAGTTTGCTTGGATTCGATTAGCAATAGATAAGAAAAATAAAAACATCCTTGAATTTCTCTCTTCTAATGATTTCCTTCCAAGGTCATAGTCAAAATATGAATAAAAATAATAAAGGGCACTAAGTAACTTATTGAACTTTAACTTTTTTTATTATTTAGGTCTATGTATAGAGTTACATTGGTATTAAAAACATCATTATGATGTATTTGAAATATGATATGGATGCTCTCCCTGCTAAACACTCGCCAAAAATTAAATCCGTGGATTTCAATTTCGCCAACTTGTGAAACTAAAAGTTTAAAAACCACTGTGTCATGGCGGGAAATAAGACATTAATCGTATTAGCTCCCAACTTTAGAAGACAAAGTGTGAAAGTGTCTCCCAACACAACAATTTTGCAAGTATGTGCTTCAAAACATGATTTTAATCCAAACACAGAAGAATTTCACTTCTATAGTTTGATACCGTGATTCACATAAATCCTAACCTAACCTTAACGTGTCAATTCAATCTTGGTTGTTCTAGATATTGGAGGAAGTTTGTAAGAAGCAGGATCTGAATCCAGAAGAGTATGATATCAAGTGAGTTGTGATTGAAAGTGATAATACTAATATATTTTCCCTTCACATCTGTGGGTTCATGTAACAAAGTTGGTTGGTTCTAATGTTCAAAACAAATATTTATACTGTGTCAAAAAAACTTTGAGGGATTTAGCAGAAAAGTTTTTAAGAAAGCCAGTCACACGATAGATACTTACATTTTTAATTTTTTTTTAAAAAGTAATAATTTGTAATTTAGGCCTGGTCTACAAATGGGTACAAATATTTCATTGTGAAACAACAGACCAAACAATATGAATATCATTATAAACTAGCATACAATGAGTCAAAAAGTTTGCTTCAATGTAGGGCCTATTTGCAAGCACCACCTGAAACAGTGTGTTTTACAAACCCACTCAAATGTCTGCCGATTCTGTTATTTAAGACAACATTTTAAACATTTATAATATTTTGTGTCAATAAATGTTCTATTTCAATTTAAATATTGGGTAAATAAATATAATAATTTTATGATGAAAGTAAAGTGTGCGTTGGGGTGGATGGAGCTTTGAGCGGATGGTTTGGCATTGAACAGTGTGTTTGACAAGTTTGTGTTATTTTCCCGTGGCTGTTTGATGTTTTCACGAATAAGTGTTTTAGGGATGATTGTAAGGACGTGGTCGACCTACGAATGGAGAATGTGAATTTGAGTGTGCTCTTTTATGCAGATGATGTTGTATTAATGGCTGAGAATAAAAATGACTTGCAGTATGCATTAAATCATTTGAACGTGGTGACAGGCAGAATGAATCTTTGTATAAATGTTTCCAAAACTAAAATGTTAGTTTTTTTATAAGGATGGATCAGGAAATTATTGTAAACTTAGTATAAATGGAAAACTCTTAGAACAAGTGAGTGATTTTGTGTATCTTGGCAGAATGTTCTGTAAAAGAAATTAACAGATGGGCGAATGAACGTGAGTATTTGGATGTTTGTGGACTATTGCAAAGAATGAAGTATTAGAAGAGGCAAAGATGGGTACATATAAAAGAGTGTTAACACCAATATTATTTTAGGGATGTGAAGCGTGGGTTTGTCAGGAGAAACACGAGAGCAAGATGAATGCAGTTGGAATGAGATATCTAAGATATAATAATAATATTTAGCCTCGCGTCTAACTACCCGTTCGGGATCTAAGATATGTATGTGGAGAAACTCATAAGGACAGTCGGTAATGAATGGGTGCCGAAGGAGTGCAGTTTGAAAGGGAATTCAATAGCTATATGTGAAAGAAGTGTTTTATGTTGGTTTGGGTATGTTGATAGGATGAGAGTGGTTTGAGTGATGAAGCAAATATATGAAGGAAGAGAGTGTGGATCAAAAAGGGATAGGCCGTGTAAGACGTGGATAAATGTTGTAGACACATGTGGGGAAAAAAGAGAAACATTAATTGTTTTATGAATAAAAGAGCATGTATGACTCTGTGTATGGATGTTGTTGAAGGGAAGGGAGTATGCAAGGATAAGGAAGTGTGGAGAAAGTTAGTGAAGTTGGATTAAGTAAGAAGTTATGTTTTGAGCTATATGCACAGTTTCTAGCCTTCCCCATAAGGGAACGGCGGGATTAGGTTTGTATGTAGCATATGTAATTTTAATAGTGTTTTTGTTAAAATTAAAAACTGTAAATTAGCTCTTAGGTCGCATTTTTGTTAAGTGCCTACTTGGTTATCCGTCTCCCACAAGTGTTCCATTTTGCAGTGGTGTTTACTGTTTTGTAATGCTTTAAAAAAAAATATATATATATATATAATCTTGTTCTATTTATAAGAAGGTACAGGAAATATTGATAGAAACAGAAACAAACCCAATACGGCTTATTATAATGAAAATAAGAAATAAGAATATAGTTCACACTTTACACTGCTGCCACTCCACAAATAGGTACTGGCTGCCTCTTGAAGAAAATTTTTTGTTACTGCCCAATCCCTCGACTAAGGTTCCGTCCATTCTTTGGAAAATCATCAATAGGGAGTGTAAAACACGCGGCAATAGTCAATTTTCTTTAAGAGACTATACCATAAACTGTTCTTTTCATTGTAAAAGCCGTATTGTGTATTCCCTTGTATATGTTTCTATCCATATTTCCTGTAAGCTACCTGCATCTAAATATAATAAAATGTACCTCATAGGTGACCTGGCGGTCTAGGGGTAAGGTGTCAGACTTCTGTGCTGGCGGCCGGGGTTCAATCCTCGGTCCCGGCACAGATTTATCTGATTACCAAACCCCTCCTTCACCTCTGACAAGACATCTTGTGAATGTGAGGAATGCCAGGTCTCCACCGTGGTTCGGATCCCACGTTAAACTGTAGGTCCTTCATTTCATCTCATTATCACTCTACCATTACACATTAGCGTAAATGCGTATAACCTGAACGGGTAGTAAGACGCGGGAATAATAATAATAATAATAATAATAATAATAATAATAATGTACCTCATAGAGAGAAAAGAGGTTTTCCTTAAAAAATATTTATTTTAATCTGTCGTGTATTTTTATGTCGCTAAATAGTCCTATATTTTAGTTTTAATACTTTGTTCATTTGTACAGCGGTCTATACTAACCTGGCTCATGGTAAATCTCACCCTGCGTTAATTATGGCAGTTAAGTGCTGTTTAGCAAGTCAGACTAGGTCTTGTTAGAGATTTAGTGTTTTTAGACGAGCCTTGAGCCTGTGAGGCTCACATGAAACATACCAGTACTAGGATGTAGCTTAATTGACACACACTAGTGGCAACAAAATGCGACTTTGTCCCTTAGAGAGAGAAAACATGTCCATATAGATTCATAAAAAATAGCCCTTCACTTTAAAGCAAAAAGTACTTCAACTGTCTTGTAAAGAAGTACCTAATTAGGTTCAATTATAAAGTTGAAACCTTTTTGAGTATTTAAAGAAAAAAAAGTTTGTACTTGCAGGCATCATAATCATGTGCTGGACCCTTCGACCATCGTGCGGTTCTCAGGATTACCCAACAACGCTCAGCTCGAGATGATCACGAGCAAGAAGACTCGACAAGAGTCGGCCATCACGCTGGGCCTACAGTTGGAGTCTGGCGCCCGACCTATGGGCGACTTTTTGTCATCAGGTTGATAGTCAAGAAACTTATGAATAGGATCTGGAAGTCTGTGGTTAAATTCTGGTTTGGTGTATTGGGGTGGGGGTTAATCTATTTTCTATACAAATAATATTGGGCATTTGCTTAAAATTACCCCTCCTAATCTTGTCTACTTAGCTAAGAGTCCCATGTTCAATTCCTGGCACGGCCGAAAATTTATCATTGCAGAAATGCGGGTTTAACCTTTCATAGTGATAAAGTAACAGCCGGGGCCTGGATGTTGTGCCTGTGCTAATCATAAGTTAGATTATAAGGTATATGAAGACATGGCGGGCCTACCAGCCCAATAGCGGAAATTATATGGGTTGAATAAAAAACTACCCAGGCCACAGACTGGAAACAGTGATGGCTGTAAAGTAAAGTTAGTTTAATCTTCCAGTGTCCAGAAAATTGTCAAGGCGTCAGGAGGTCCTTGGTTTGTTAAGTCAGATGTGTGTTCTGTTTCAGACTCACTGTGGAAAGTGATCACCAAGTTGTGTCCTGAGGAAGCCAACCCAGACTCAAACCCAGTAGTAATTTACATGCGTCGTGAGGTGGCAGGGAAGGGAGAGTTGGAGAATACCACACTACGCCATCTTGGTTTGATGGGGGGAAGAGCTATGCTCAGGTTGGTAGTACTGATTACAATTACAATCATTACATCATAGTCTTTACAAGATTCAGATTACAAAGGTAAAATAAAGATTCAGGTTTGTAAAATAGTGTATTTGAACTATGTTCAAGTTTTATTATTTCTATTTTAATAACTATCAATACCTTGTGGTACCCGCTTTAGAGGTAGCGTGGTCTAAGACGCCAATCTCACAATAAACTGAACTGCAGATGATGGAGAGATCGAGGTTCGATCCCAGTATGCTGTACTGAGATTTTTCTCCTCAAATGGTTTTCCAGTCTCTCTCTCTCTCTCCCCACTAACATGAGCACGCTTTCTCTAAATTCAACTTTTCTAATCTCTAACACATAAACTTAGTTAGTACATAGGCATATGACCTGAGTAGGCAGTAAAACGCAGGGATATAAAATAATCTTGTGATGTTTCGACTGGTGTAAAGGTTTGTCCATCGCACAGCTGAGGAGCTTCACAGACAGGCCAACGTCTCAGCACCTCTTCAAAGATCTCAAAAACTGATGGAGGGTGAGCACAAGCTGGATGCCCCTCCGGAACACCCAACTCTACCAGAGGGACCTGTTGCAGACCTGATATCGTCCAATAAGGACTTTAAACATTTTAAACCAGATCAGGAGATGTCGTCTTCTGTTGACACCCAACAGTCCCTTATGTCTGAAGTCTTTTCTCAATCCCTTGTAGAGGGTTTGAGCAACAATCCAATGACGGCTGGAAACTCTTCACAAGAGGTCATGGAGGTGGACTCGTCTGAAGCTAAAGAGGATGATTTGTCCATGAACATGTGTGAAAGTGATGATACCATCTCTTCTCTGAAACCCCGTGAGCGGCTGCCTGAAGAAGAGGAAATAATTCTGGTACGCACATTTGGTTCTTAAGGAAGTAAGATTAGTGTTGATAATTCTGTTTACAAATTTAACCACTTGACCTAACAATGAGAGTTTTTTACTAGGCATCTAATGATAATGATTGTCATTTATAAAGAAAGTGCTGCAATTTTTATTAAAATTACATCTTGTGAATGTGAGGAATGCCAGGCCTCCGCCGTGGTTCGGATTCCACGTTAAACTGTAGGTCCTTCATTTCATCTCACAATCATCCTACCATCACACATTAGCGTAAGTGCTAATAATAATAATAATATTAAATTTAGGGTTGTGGAGCCAGTATGCCAAACCTTCAACTCCAACTCCTCTATTTTTCTACTGTCAGACTCTGAATCCTTCATAAATGTCTAGGGTATATTAATTAGTAATAAAAAAATTAACTACAGTAAATTTCTCCAACATAGATTAATTCATGGGAAGCTTCTTTGGCATTGTGAATTTATATTTGAATAAATTTGGCAATCAAAATTACAAATATTGGTCCTAAAGAATTAAAAAAAAGTATGAAATGAATATTATATAAATTACCATATATTGTTATAATAATATAAGTTTTTATTTTTAAGCTGGAGTCAGTACATTTTTGTCACCCTCACACACAATAGAGCCATATAAAAACTTTCAAGTAAATTTTGTTGGTTCCCTACAGTCTCACACAGGGCCCGGGGTAATATTTGCAAACAGTACAAGAGAAACGTTGTTTAATGGTTTTTTTTGGGGAGGATTTCATCTTCTGAATGCTTCTATTTGTAATGTTTAAAATAGGCTTGCAACTAGGAGTGGGGCTCTAACTAGTGGTTTCTGTTTGGCGTTTAACACAGGCCAGTCATGGAACATGTTCATATACATTTTATTTGACATTTCCGATTTGAGGACTTATTTGATTCGTTATCTCGCAATCTGAAAAAAGAAGTTTAGATTATGTTCATCTGTGATTAATAGCCGATATAATTAGTAGACAGAATTAATTAAGATAATAAATGATAACTTTATTGATGTCAAACTTTTAATAGATCTCAAATTATCGAGTACAAGTGCAATATATTTATTTAAATAGGTAATATCAGAAATTTTGTACATTAAATAAATTTAAAATTATATACGGTTTTATTGATTTAACTATGTAAACCAATTCAACGCATCCACTATTTGATCTCCTGCCAGAACTAAAATTTAAAACATAAACATTAACTCCTCCCTTCTTTTGAACGCCCTTATGGTGTATATAGGCTGACCATCAAAGTGATGGCTGCAGTTTGTAACCATTTTAACACGGAGAAAAAATACCACTTGCTTTTTTTTTAAGAGAAACTTTTGATGAAGAGAGTAGATTGCCCACTTTTTATTATTTGCCATTTGGAATTAATTATTTTATATTTGATTTCAGCTGGGAGAAAGAAATGCAATAGCCTTTAATCTAAACACAGCACAGACCATCAGATATGAGGACTTACCTGAAGACTTTTTCGAACTGACCTTGGATGATGCAAGGTCAATCTACAAGGAACTTAAAAAACAAAGGTAAACTTCATATTAGGGCTTTTAAAATACTAGTATTTGTGACTTATTGTTTACTCTTCTCTCTGGGTGTGTGGGAAGTAGCCTAAAAGAACCAAACAGAAGGGTATTGTGCAGCAGATGGTTATTGAAATGTCAAGGTCAGCAATTGAGTAAACGTGTTTTGTTTTTGAAAGGAAGATAGTATGAGGCATAGATAAAAGGATTTTAGAACACGAATAGCTAAGTACAAAATGGTAGCAAGGGTTCATATCAATCACACAGCTGACAGAATTTTATATCAACCACACAGCTGACAGAATTTTATATCAACCACACAGGTAACTGTGCTTTACATCAACCACACAGATGACTGAATCTTACATCAACCACACAGCTTGTATATAATTTACAATGAACATTTTGTTTAAATATTGGTTGCAAAAGACTAATTTTACAATATAAAATGCTGTTGAAATTTAAACATCATTTAGAAAGAAAAACTTTTATGATTGAATAAAAATATTGGTTGAGGTTGAATAAGTAGGGTTCAAAGGACTAAAGGGATCCACATTTATCCCTCCAGGGAGCAAATGGAGGAGGCTCCTCTGACCACTAGCGCTCTGCGGGAACTAGAAGAGAACAAGCGGGTGTTGAACCAACTTCATCACTATCGCATAGTAGTTCTACGTATTCAGTTCCCCGACCGCACGGTTCTGCAAGGAACCTTCACTCCTCTGGAACCCGTCAGTGCCGTCATGGAGTTTGTGAGAGGACACTTGGCAGATCCTCAAGCGTCCTTCCACCTTTGTGAGTCTCGCATCTTATTACGGTCCTTGTATCCTTGACAGAGTTATATCAATCCATAGAGTAATACTTGCTTTGGTAGCCGCATGGTCTAAGGTGTCATTCTTGCATTGACGGGGAGATTGTGGTTAAATTCTGATCAGGTGTATCAATGGTGGTTTCTACTTTCATTCAAATGTGGGTACAATTCATCTAAGCTCAACCTCCTCATCCCTAGCCCAATAGCATAATTAGTACATAGGTGTATAACCCGACGTGGTGCTAAAACTAAATAGACAGTTATGTTGGCATATTGTTAAAAACTACCAGAATATTAAACTCTCAAGTATGTTGGAAGGGGAAATTAGTGCAAATACCACCCTTTTTTAAAACTAAGTCTTCCATTAGTGTTCTAGTCTGGTTAATTTCTAGTATTGACATCCTTTGAAAAAATGGCGCCAAACGGCTATTTTGAATTAAACATTGAAAAAAAAGATAGAAGGGCAAGGCCTACACACTTAACAAGAAACTGTAGGCCTCAGAGTTCACAATTAAAACACACAACACATAATTTTGTAATTTTTGAGGTACTTCAGTTTCCTTCTTCAGCCGAAGAGAGTAAAACACCGATTATCTCATTGACATCCTTAATTTTCTAAACTCTGAATTCTCAAAAATGTGTTGTATTAGCTATCCACAAGTTTTATGATTTTCGAACCAAATTTGGAATTTAACGACAGTGCCTGGTTATAGATTTTGACGTCATCTTTCAAGGCGGGTTGCATTGTAACTTGACACACATAAGCACTATTATTACACTTAGACGCGCCAATACACGAAATAGAGAGAAAGGGAAGAAAATGAGCAGTTCAGCATGCGAGGCCCCTTTTCTTTTTGCTATTTTAACACTTCCCCTCTTCCAAGTTGATGAGTGTACACACTTACTCTACTATTTGCACCTGGACGGCATCGACCTGCACTTCAAAACTACCTTTTCCATTTTTTCTAATCTAGATGGACAATTGGTTCCACTGACTTTTTTAATCTCAATCCTAGCAGGAAGATTCCTACAGGGCATGAATAAAACAAATAGCTTAAGTTGTAGTAGTTGTAATGCCAATATAGAAACCCTCGCCCCAGAACTTCAAATGGAAAGAGTCTTCCATTCACACAGTTTGATCAGTTGCGTAAATGTACTTGTGGCTTTATTTCCGCTTTCAGCACTACTTATCTGTGTGGAAAAACATTCTCCAAAATGAAATATACAAAAAATATTTACAGATCCAAATTAACTGATGAGCATTTGAAGTCGCTGCTTATAATTTCCGCTTGTAAACTTGATCCACAACTGCAAACAATTGTCAGTGCAAATTTACAGCTACATAAATCTCACTTATCATAATTATAATGTTTAATTTCAGTATGTGAATTACCTATGTATGTCACTTATTGTAGGTTTTCAAGATAAATCTTATATCATCCATACAGTTAAAATGTTCATTTTCATTACGAAGGTCAGTTATTGTTTCTTAATTGGTCGTTAAATAAAATATGATTATTTGGTATTTACTTACATTGTAAATTTTACAATGTAACCAAAATAAACTATGGCGGGCTGGTGTTGGCCCGCGGGCCGTAGTTTGGAGACCCATGGTTAAGACTATTGCTAGATAGCGTGTTAGACCGCGCGGCCACCGAAGCTTGTTTGATGATGTTTATAGTGTTAACACCCTTAGCAGAAATTAATGCAACGTATAAATGTTGACATTTGGGATATCTCTATCTCAACTACAATAGTTATATTTAATCAGTTGAAACTATTTTACAGAACTAATAATAGAAAATTTACCGGAAAAAAAATTGGGAAAATTTTCCATCTAACATCTATAATGTAAAAGCAGTGTTCATAACAGCTCAGAATGGCAATAATTAAATGTTTAAATTGAGTATTTTAGCTTTTAATTTTTTTTATTGGTGAAGCAGGAATTTTTAAAAGTGAAATTAAAGTTGATTTTTTTTTTCAAAGCTTGAAACTTTGCACAATCTTTTTTTGTTAATGCAAGAAGGATGTATGCAAATAAAAGGGAACAAACACAGTATGGTTTTCACAAATAAAATAACACTTTATACTGCTGCCACTGTATAATGAGGTAGGTAATGGCTCAGTTTTGAAGACTATCAATCATGACGACCTAACCTCTATTTCCAGTATCTTCTTTCATAGCAAATTATTAAAAGTAGGAATCTTAACTTCAAATATTCTTTTAGTTTTTTTTGCTCTAAAACCCACAAAATGGATAACATCTGTGAAAACATCAGCCCAGATTTGTTGCAACTAAATTTACCCAGCAATGTGAGTTATTGGTTATGTGTATTTCAGTCACTACTCCACCCAAGCAAGTGTTGCTCCCTGAAGTCAGGTTAATAGACGCTGGCTGTGTGCCTAATGCCCTGTTGCACTTCGGGATGGACGAGTCATTGGAGACGGGGACTTACCTCAAGGCTGACATCTTGTCTCAGTTTACCTCGGTGAATGCCGCAGAAATAGCCGCTTGCCGTTCCAGGTAAACACAAGTCCGCAACTATTTTATTATTTATCAGAGTTTGCTGCTAAATTCATTCTTATATTGTTAGCTTGCCAACCAGCTAAAATATGGGTGCAAGCAAACTGATAGCCAACCAACTGGTCAACAAAATGTAAACAAATGTTTGTAAAGTTGGATGGCACCCACTCAATTGGTCTACCAGTTGTCTCTCACCATTTCCTCCTTTGCATGAGCTTGTCCGCCACTTGACCCACCTGGCCTTCCAAATATATTTTACAGCTTATCAACCAGTTTGTATGGTTCCTTTCAGAGGAACACTAAATTTACCCATTAAATAATTGACTGCACTTTTTTTTAATACCGTAATCTGATAAACCAAATTATCATAACAATATTCGATTACCTTATTGGCCCAAATATGGTGCGATGTTTTTTTCCTAAAAATGTCCTTCCAATATTTATGCAGACTAACATTTTTCATTAAAAAACAACTGTCATTCCTACAGAGGTATATTTTATAGTAAACTGTAATTGTATTGGTCAGCTGGTAGGAATCTGCACGTGAAGGTGTATAATAATAAACTCAAGCTAAAAAATGAAGCAATAAACCAGCATGAGTGTGAAAACTCTTTCTCGAAACAGAAAACATTGAATTTCGTAGTTAAGCGCTCCAATCGCTCTAGAGTATGAAAGGCGAAGGGGTGAGAGGAGATACCCATAGGATTCTAGTACAGTCAGTACCAAATGACAAATGGGACATAAGTGGTGGTACTTGGCTAATATGAGAATTCTGCTACTTACGTTGAATATGTTAGTAGTTCTAACTTACCTTAGATACTAAAAACTCCTCAACACCTGATATTTGTCCGTCAAGTGTTGTTACCCAGGGGCGGCGCGAACACACTGGGTGCCGTCATAGGGGTGCGCCTAAAATGCAACAACAGGCCATCTACGCAAAAAATAAAACCCAAGCACCTATATACTACTTAATTGGATTTCTTCAAAGACTGTTTTTTCTATTCTCTGGATCAACAAAGTGATGGGAACTGATATCTAAACACGTAGAAGGACTACCACTGAAAAAAGTTTGCGAAACTCGTTGGGAGAGTAGAGTTTCTAGACTCGCTGCAGTTCGTTACCACTTCTCTTCAATTCGTGACACCCTTTTAGATCTTCACGAAGAAACGAATGACTCAGTTGCAGCATCAGAAGCTTTGTCCCTGATTCAGAACATGGAACAATTTGAGTTGATAGTTACAATGGTAGCTTGGTATGATATTTTGTTTCAAATAAACATTGTAAGTATGGCTATACAGTCTGAAACTATGAATTTACTAAACGCTTCACAATTGCTGAAAAACTGCTCAGAATTTGTGAAAGAGTACCGCGGTTATTTGTCTGCTCTGATAACAGCTAAGGAAATTGCTTCTCAGGCTGGGGTGGATCCTAATTTTAAGCCAGTCCGATCTCGAAGAAAGAAGAGATTATTTGAGTATGAGGCTGTAGACGAGGCACCAATAGGTCCTGAAGAATTGTTTAAAATGAATGTCTTTTACCCTATGATCGATGCAATTGAGAATACATCACTCGATTCACACAACTATCCAAGTTTAATTATACATGGTCCTTTTTATACTACACCAAAACAATTCCTGAAAATTCGAAATTGGAAAAAGAATGTGCAGATTTAGAAATAAGTTTAATCAATGGGGAAAAATGTTACATAGCTGGTAGGGAATAGGTTAAGGAACTTTTAAGCTTGAATCCATTGTTGTAAGAGCTTGAATCAGCAGAACCAATAAAAGTTCAACTTATTAAACAAAATGGTTGACAGGATATATTCCTGAACGTGTGGACAGCACTTCAAATTTTCCTGTGTTTGTCCTTTATGTTATTCCTTTTACATGTTCCTATCTATGTATCCTATAATTCTTTACCATTTTCCTTTTTCTCCTCTTTTTTTTGTTTTTTGGTTTTCTCTTTTAGGAAGTTGCGTTGTGCGTTTCACACTCCTCCCTGATGAGTTCCGATTGAATGAAACCTAGGTTGGGGGATTGGGCGGTGATGATCAATTTTCTTTAAGAGACATCCATTACCTCTTTGTCCATTGGCAGCAGTGTAAAGTGTGAACTGTGTTCTTCTTTTCATTGTATAGGCCATATTGTATTTGTCCCCCTTTTATATGTTTCTATACACCTTTCCTGCACCTTCTTCCAAATAAAATACTGTTATCACTTTGCAATAGTTGAACGTGAATAAAGTATTTTATCCGTCAATATTCTTTATTGGTAAAGTAAGATTTTTTTTTCAAAGCCACAAGCCAAGTCAAAGTTTCTCACACAGCTAATGCCTTAGGTTTTGTTAAACTTTGCTGGCATTGGACAGCGAGTGCAGCTATAATTGTATAATCCCAATCATAAATGCCAGTATATTTTTGATCCTTTTTTCAAAGCCACAAGCCAAGTCAAAGTTTCGCACACAGCTAATGCCTTAAGTTTTGTTAAACTTTGCTGGCATTGGACAGCGAGTGCAGCTATAATTTTATGATGCCAGTATATTTTTGATGCTATAGAGGTCTCGTACCAGCCAATCGACCCGTTAGTGCACCTGCGAGATCCAACACTAGCTTCGAGAAGCCTGAGTCCTCTACATCTAAGCAAGTTGGTACTAGCAGTGACACCAATAGACCCTCTCCAGGTCAAGATGCAGGGCCCAGTAACAAGGTGCCCAAATGGTTCAAACCAATCAAATAAATGTTATATTCCTAAATGAACATACAAGGTAGGATAAACAATGGTATTTAAATCATGTATACTTTATTATAAAAAAAATTGTACATTTAATCTCCAAATAAGGAATAAAAAAAAGTACACTTAACACAGTTGGGCTTATGAAGATCAGAATATTTAAAACCAAACAAAAAAAAAAGTCTAACTATTACAAGAGCTAGTAGGTGATAATGTGTCACAAGAAATCTTGGATTGTAGTTGCATGCTGGTATCTATTACTATTGGTAGAATTACAACCAAATGAAGCAATAGTTGTGATGATCAAGTATAATAATTGTACACAAATAATGAATTGCATTCATAACTCACTGGCTGATAAGTAGTCTTTTAACTCTAGTAACACCTTATAGGACACTTATCTATCAAATTACTCAAGAGGGATGGAACATTGTACAGCCACAAGGGGTACTTTTGGGAAAACAAGCTGGCTGGTTTATTATACAATATCCATGGCACAATGGACAGCCAAATTCTAGATGCACATATTTACAATCAATTAATTATACTTTGTAAAGTATTGAGAGAAAATTACCTCATACACTTCTTTCTCATTCACCCCTTAGCTGTCAACAAATTTAGGTTTCCTCAAACTCAGTCTCTGTCGCTAGTAGCACCCCCATGGGGCCCAGCAGGTTAGTGGAGGGGCCAGCTCCACCCAGCTGTGACTGGTATGACGCCAATATGTTTTTCAGAGCATTCATGTCAATGTCAACCGGCTTGAAGTTCTCTATATCATCAAAACTCTCCTCCTCTGATTTGGACGTTCCGTTGACACCCTAGAGGGGCATTAAGAAATTTGTATTATATAACTCTCCCTTGCTCTACAAACCACATTCCATCAATCAGACTCTCCCTTTTTTGATCACTACCTTGTGTTTAGAGCAGTTACTCTTCTCGAAGCTGTGACCAATAGTAGTGCTCGATAGCTCCTTGTCCATCTGGTCCATGTATTGCTTTATCTCACTTTCCGGCATCTTCTTGCCTGTAAAGTATCAATACAAGCCTGTCAACCAGTTTGATCAACACAAGAGTGTGAAATGTCAACACACCCCGAACCAATGATCACACAAACCTGTTTTGAGTTGATCCAAGTCCATATCCACCTCGTCTTCGTATGAGCTCATTCCAGAACCATCACTCTCTAGGTCCCAACTGTCCTCTGGTATCACCAAGTCTGCAAACACAAACACATGTTATCTATCAACTGAACAGTAGCTTGAATCTCAACCGAGTGCAATCAAGCCGGTGGTTTATACAGACCCAGAATGTTCTGAACGGCACAGGAGAAAGTGTCTGGGTTGAAGGTGACTGTATTTCCACTGGAGGGTGAATCGGTCACCTCGATATCACTGGTGGTGGTGACCCCCTTCACTTTGTTGATCTTGATGCCCCGCTTGGGCCTCACAGGGGGTGTTGCGGCTGCCTCTGCACTGTGGACAGGTGAGAAATGCAGTTACTACACATATTACACTATCTTGGTCGGTAGCGTGTCCTTCTACTGAGCTATGGGCCCCCGGTTCGATTCTTGGCATCGCCGAAATGTGAGTTTACCCTTTCACAGTGATGAATTAATGGCCAGCAGCTGGATGTTGTGTCTGTTCTGGTTTTATGTTAGTTTATAAGTTGAGTCAATTGGTTTTAATTCACACCTAATTACCCTTCTAATCTTTGCCTCCTTGGATTAACTTACTAACCCATCTTCAAGCCAAGAGGCAATAATTCATTTTATAACCTAAAAGTATTATTTATATAATCATGGTGAACAAATACTCTATTCTTGCCACGATATGATAAAAGTAGTGACCAATCAGCAGCAGTTAAATAAGGTTTGACTACTGTTTTGGCTGAAAGTTAAATATTTAATATTAGAGTGTAAAAGTCCATCTATTTTAAATGGGGTTGGGACCCTACTCTAGCATCCTTAGGGAGATTCGAGAGAATATATAATCCAAGATTTTTAATTGGAATGTGTTTTTTACAACTCTAATACGGTTTATTGGTGATTCAGACCCCAGAATATTAATTTAACTCTCAACTGAATGTTCCCATTTAGTTACTGTTTATATTTTATATTATTCTTATTATTCTTATTTCTTCTCGTGTTCATAAGGTTTTACAATATTCTGGATTCGTATTATAGTGAATTTGACCCACTTGCATCAAGAAAATGATACAGTTTTGATCGGCTGATCACAAGGTCCTGCCTGAATTAGTATTATTTTTGCGGTACATGCAACCAGAGTGTGTTGTAGTCACCTGGGAAACTCTACCCCTTCCAGACTAGACATGTGGTCTAGGAACTTGGTCAGCTGGGAGGTTAGGTCAGCAGGGTCACTCTTGTTGGAGACGTTGAGGAACTGGTTCCTGCCATAGCGCTCCTCCATCATGGATTCCAAGTCGCATGGAGAGACTTCCAGCCAACTGTCATCTGGTTAACACAAGATAATGTTCTCACAACTGGGCAGTTGGACCACCTTTTATCAAATACAAACACATATTATTTTTGCAGCCAACATTTTACTATATTATTTTTTGTTTTTCTTCTTTTATTTGAGGTATTTAATGTGTATTTTCTGAACCGACTGATTATATCAGCATGCAACCATGATCAAATTATTTAAAACCAACTTAAATCTAGACCAGACACAACCCCCAGCCGTTAAAGCACCGTGTTCTGAAAGGGGAAACCCACATCTCACCAATGATGGCCATGCACAGTATCAAACCTGGGACCCTTAGCTAAAAAGAGAAAATTTGCTATAATGTCTGATATTATTATTATTATTTTATGGGTATTAATAGTATATCAACATTCTAGAATTTCTATGAGAGAGAGAGAGAGAGCAAAAGGCCCTATCAATTTCGTCGGGAAAGGTATTTTCACATGCCACACTCAATATGGGACCGACAGCTTTACTTTCCTCTCCAAAAGAAGTTGTACTACAGATTTATTTATACCACTTAAGAAAAATCTGTTGACCCTGACTGGCTATGAACCCACGATCATCAGGTACAGAGACCGAGGCCAACACCAACTACTGTAAGTTGTCATGGAAGACCTTAGTCTGTCTGCGTACCATCTGGTGGTGGCAAGGATCCCTCTTCCCTACTCAGCTCCTCCAAGTCAATCTCCAGGCTGTTCAACAAATCCAGCACCACCTGCCCCACAGGAGCTGGGCATGGCACAGCCTCCCGGTTGTCCAAGTAGTGTTGCCGAGCCTTGTTCAATAGTTCTGTGTGACCTAGGGAGCCCTCCAAAAGATCCTGCAACAGGTTCATTACACCCTTACAACCAGATACCATTCACGATTCCAGGACACATTATTATATATGGAGAACACACACCCACACCCAACTGTTTCCAGCCTGTGACTGGGTCTTCCTCTTTCCTTCTACCATTCTTCTCCTCTCATCTCTTTATTGCTCTCACTTGCGGTCTTTTCCCCACATACCTTATCTACATCATTCTCTTCTTTTCCATCCTCATTACATGACAGTACCATCTCACCCTTGCTTCCTCTACTATCTCATGTACTCCAACATCCTCATTACATGACAGTACCATCTCAGTCTTGCTTCCTCTACTATCTCATTGTACTCCAACATCCTCATTACATGACAGTACCATCTCAGTCTTGCTTCCTCTACTACCTCATGTACTCCAACATCCTCATTACATGGCAGTACCATCTCAGCCTTGCTTCCTCTACTACCTCATGTACTCCAACATCCTCATTACATGGCAGTACCATCTCACCCTTGCTTCCTCGGTGCAAGTGCGGAGGAGAGATACTAGGGCTGACTGAACAGTGAGGCACAACACAGTGTATACATATAATATAAGGTCAACATGGTGTTTAAGGCATATAATTTAATAAAATATTATATAAAGTTTTTTTAATTGATGTTATTTAAATATTTTGTGTTTATAACAGGCCAAAAATAGTAAAAAAACGACAAACTTTTTAGCTGTAATTTTTCTATTCATAGTAATATATATTAAAGTTGATATGTTATAAATTTTAGTCCCCACTCTTTTGCCCAAGTTTTTTTCCCTACTTTTTATATCAATATACAAGTTTATTTAGCAAAACCCGGCACAGATTTATCTGATTACCAAACCCTTCCTTCACCTCTGACAAGACATCTTGTGAATGTGAGGAATGGCAGGCCTCCACCTCCACGTTAAACTGTAGGTCCTCCATTTCATCTCACAATCACCCTACCATTACACATTAGCGTAAGTGTGTATAACCCGGACGGGTATTTAGACGCAGTGCTAATACTAATAATAATAATAATAATAATACAAGTCTAAATAAGTACATTGGAGCTTATATAGGCTATACTGGAAGTTGACTTAGAATAAGAAAAAATTGGACTGACCCTAAAATATCCATTCTTTTCGAGACTGGTGAGGTACAGTAACCAGCCACGGTCGTTTAAAATATCATCAGATATGTCTCCGCTGCTGTTCCTAGCTTGAGCCACCAGGATCTCAAACCCACACGCCAACTTCACGCCCAACAGGTGGGACTTGTAGTCAGGACTGTGTACCAGTGGCAGGTTCCATCCGGTACGTCGGTCTGGTTGGAACTGCTGGTGGGTCACCATCGCGTATAGACACTTGGTGAGCATCACACTCACCTTCACGCGGTTCTCTGGGGGGAAATAACGCATCGCTCGGAAAACCTGCAGGAACAATAACATCTGATTGGACAATTTCTGGTCGTTCATATAGTGAATAACACTTAAGGTGGGAACGTAGGGCACACAAGACTAGGTAAGTGTGTTTGCAAGTTTTTATAGCAAAACTCTTTTTGCCCAAGATAAATAAAATATGGTTCCAGTAGAAACAAAGAGTTTAATTTTCTTCTATGATGATATCAACAGTTGTTGAATATCGGTCATGAGCACAACAGCATTATATGAGAAACTTTTTAAATGAAAATATAAACTGGCATTATTAAACTCCAGTTTTGATATAAAAACTGCAAAAACACTGACCTTTTCTTGAGTACCCCCACCTTAAATCTTTTATCATTGGAAATTTGGTATTTTCTACAAAAGGAGTTATTTAAACACTGCTTACAAACTAACTTAACTTGGGACAGTAACAGTGATCAATATCTTGTTAAAAGTACCAAGGATCCTTTGCCTCTGGTCCCCTACCACTAAATCTTGAGGACCAGCGAGTTGTACCACTACAACACAACATCCTTACTCAAACGCATGCACACCTTCATGTCGATGGGGTCCCTGTTGCAAAAGGCCCGTACGGCCAGCGCCACAAGGTTGGGTCTGTTCTTGAGCAGTGTTGCCACCCCAACAGGAACATACGCTGTGGCTCGGTGGAGGTGCTCTGTCACCTTACCAGGATACCTGGAGGAAGTAGTAGGGATGAGGAAGTTTGAATTATAGACAGTGTACCATAATTTGCTTGGGGGAGGAGGGAGGACGGGACAGTTTAAGAAAAATCACGCTCAGTACATTTAACCAGAATTCGAACCCTGATCTTCCTGTCATCGGCATTATAGTCTAGTCCAAGAGTGACACCATATACCATGTGTCCATCTAAGCAGATTATGAAATATTCTCGAAGCAGAATTGTAGTTAAGATAAAAAAAATTGGTCATTTATTTACACTTTAAATTGTTTTTATTTATAGAACTTTCAAGCACTTTGAGGAGGTTTTATTACAAAAAATATTTAGCTAATCTTATAAATTCCATTTATCTCAGATTTGATGGTATGAATATTAATTTGTAATGTATATGAGTGTTCGACAAAGCAGCAATTAACATGAAATTAATATTTTAGCTGTCAATATTTTGATGAAACTTCATAATTTTCGAAGCCAAGTCGAAGTTTAGAAGTATTGCATACTCCTACTTGTTCCTCTAAACCAGTAAATGAAAATACACTTCGTGCTGATGAATTACTCATCAAAGTTTTATCAGTATTATTAAATACCAACAACATTGATTACACTTTAATTTGTTATTCTTCATGCAATACATTCATTTTGCTGTCTGGAGGGTTTTAGCGGTGTGGTGAATGACAACGTATCTATATACTGACCCTGCTATCTTCCGGAACACAGCCTCCTGTATATTCGGGTGGACCATGGTCCCTGTTGGGTCTCTTCTCACCTGAGCCACACCCTCTTTCACCTCCAACACGTGCTCTTGGGAGTTACCTTCAGTCAGGGGGACCAAGTGCAGACCGCCTCTGTACAAGTACACCTGGGACACAAGTTGACAACTCAGATTATAGCTGGGAAACTTTAGTTTAGCTTCACAACAGTCAAACAACTTAGGATTACAAATTCGATTCTTTGATACTCTCAATTCTTATTTGTATCAAAGTAATCTGAGGATAGTTATTAATATCATGATGTTCTGGTGTTTAAACAAAACAATATTAAGAAATGTGTTATTTTTCATTGTGACAATTTCTAGTTTTTAGCTGATTCCCTTTATTACCGGTGAATTGCAAATGTGGAACTAATCTAAATCAACTTTATGTTCTAATGATCTTGAGTCTAACAAATATAGCCGCACAGTTTTTTTTTACTATTAATATTTTTTAGGACTGTGCGAAGTTTTTAAAACTTAGTTTCGAATTTAATTCCAAAGTAAAATTCCAGATTTGACAATTACAAGCTTTGCCAAAAAAAATACTGAAAACTATTTTTTTTCTACAGCTATTTTCATCACAAATTATTGTTCACATAAAAATATAATTAAATTACACTTTGTAATAATAGCATAATTTATCATTTTAAGACGAAATATATTATGTTTGGAATAGAGCATAAATAATATATTTAATAATAAATTTATAATGTTATGCAAAGTACCTATGATATTTTAATCTAACTCTTTTTTTAATATCTGAACTTCGATTCAGCTTCATGAATAGGTTTTATATTAATAGATTTGACTTCGCTTCAAACTGAAAAAGTGGACGTCACACACCCCTAAACTTTTTATTTATTGTTTTGCGAACACAATACATAGAGTACAATATATAAAATAAATGTAATAAAAATTGACAATTTAAAAATAAAGGTAAACATTTAAAAATCAAAAATATGAATCAAGACTATTCCTACAATCAACAAGTGTAATTTACCCTCTGTTCACATGTTTCTGGATTGGCCCATTTGGGCAAATATTCGGCCGCTTCAATGAGAAGGAACTCTCCGTCAGTGTCCACGACCCTGCGCACCAAATATACATTTCATCAGGCAACCTTTGTCTTAATACTGTTAGGAGTTAACACTTGAATAAACTTTATAACCATGTGGCTTACCACCTGCTCAAAATGTACATAGTCTTCAGACACAGGACAAATGTACATATCCGTATTCCAACCAATAGCCCAGCAGGGATTCAAACTGATACCACTCAGGTCAAAGTCAAGGCTCTAGCACCGCTGCTTGTAAATTAACTAAAAATAGCTCGAGTCAACGGCTGCATGGTCCGAAGAGTCACTTTTGCAATAAACTAGACTGCCAAAGACAGGGAGATTGAGGTTTGATTTTGGTCAGGTTTAATGTGGGTGGTTTTCCACTTTCTCTCTATGCAAATGTGTGTAAATTTATTCTAAATTCAACCTTCCTAATCCCTAACACATAAGTGTAATTAGTACATAGGTGTATAACCGGAACAGGTAGTGTGATGTGGTACTAAGAGTAAGAAAAAGGTATATTTTTGATAAATTAATTTCAATATTTTAACAATTCACCTAATAATAAAATAAACTAACTTAGTAGCCTACCATCAAGATGCAAGTTCTGCAGCAACTAGGGTTGCTGACAATACTGGATTATCTGGGAGAGCCCTAGAATTAAAATGTTTTGTTTCCCGGGTGAACCCCACACGGTACACAAAATGTCCCAGAAGTTAATAAATTTCTTTCTGCTCCACTCTACGCTAAAGCTTGATTCACACTCTTGCCGAAAAATAAAAAAAGCAGAATCTGTGCGGTAATTCACACAATTGAAGTTGAGCTATGATGGATTGCAACAGTGTGTATAACCCGAACGGGTAGTAAAACGCAATGCTAATAATAATAATATTGCAAAAAAACAGCTGATTATCACCTTTTTACTATCCAATTTTATTTAAAACACAGAGAATCTGAGTACAATTTACTTTGTCTAGATCGCAGATTATGAGGACAAACAAAGGGTAAAAACAGGAAATGACCCATTATATGACAACGCCAAAGTTTAAAAAATAATGCAAATGTCATGCATAAGGTAACCTACTAGCATATTTTTTTAATTTTTGCTCTATATTAATAAATAACAAGAGATATCACGAGTAAAGACTTTTTCGCACCACCCTGAACATGAGTTTATTATTGTACTTCCACAGCTTAGAATTTGGTTATTGTTTCGAAATTATATAAGAAATAATTGGCAACCTTAGAGGCAACTGTCTCACCTGATGACAATATCGTCAATCTCTTTAGTTAGTTGAAGCAGCAGGAACACGATGAACCACTCATCTTCAATGTTCTCACCATAATGTGTGGCACCATACAGATGTGGCGAGTTATCTGTGAATAAGAACACATGGTTAGTAGTTTGGTTTTAATTGGTGTTTGTGTGAACATAAAGAGACCAACATCTGCCTTTCCATCGCATGCCAAATCAATTAACTGTACTAACAAGCGTGCAGTTTCGTATTATTTGTTTTATAGTTGAGAACAATCCATTATATGAGAACCACATAAATTCTAGGTTAGGATGCCCTTTATTTTATTTTTTATTTGAGGTGTTAAATGTGCACTTTCTGAACCGACATTATATTAGCACTTGACTTACGACCTACACTACATAACACTCGGCCCCCAGTTGTTATTTCATCACTGGGAAAAGGGAAACCCACATTTCACCTAGGCCTATGTTATTTTTTTTTGGCCATGCCGGGAATAGAAGCGAAGATCCTTAGCTCAAGAAAGACTAGTTTATTTTAAATGTTAATAATTTGTTTTACCATTTGGAATACCTATCGCACTTGCTTATTATAACTTTTTTTTCCATCCTTAAAGCAAAATAAAGATCCTCTAACCAACAGTTATTAAGAACTTGGGCGGGGGGCGCTTAGGTCTTTATATTTTAACCCGAAGCAATATGTTAGTGATAATGTTTTAGCGTTTTTAACAAAAGGCCTAATTTCCCAGAATCTGTAGTCTTGTAATGATATGTATTTTATCAGTAAAAACGAGAAAACAAAAAAAAAATACTTTTAGTTTTCAATAAATAAAATGTGGGGGTTCGTGGCCTCTAAAATCATCCCCCGTTACGCCAATGCCTCTAAGCACATTGTTTGGATTAATTTTTAACGCCATCAAATAGTTTGAACAAAGTTTAAATTTAAATTTGCCTTTTGTTACCATTAAAAAATGATGTTTAACAATTTACACAACTATATAATATCAAAATACTAATAAATAATATGTAACAATGGAAATTAAACATTTAATTTAATTTACTTTTTACAGAAATCTCCCCTGTGAATGTATACTCGCCCCTTGCAACAATATTGAAACTGTCTTTGTGCCATATATATTTGTCGGTGTATTGGCCAACTATAGTTTGTACTCTTGTTAATAAGCTTTGTAAAATATTATTAGTTTCTTCATTGGCATTGATGACATCTTCAATTCCGGGAGGAAATATGTAATATTCCACAAAATCATCTTCCCTCACACTTTCAAGTATACCTGCCATTTCTAAACAAAAGAAATGAGTCATGCGGCCATGTTGTCATATATTGATTCATTCGCCGGTTTTTCATAAAATCAATAAAAGTATAGGTTATTAATTTATTTTGAACGAGAATAAAAATCATGCTAATTGTATTAATTTTTCCCATCTGTTGTACTTGAAATAGAATACTGGCTTTAAAATTAATGAAGTTATGTTATACTCTTGAAACAAAAATAAATATACCCGCCTAGGCGGTCCAATGGTCTAAAGCAAGGCAATTCAATTAGTTGTTGTTATCCAAGCGGGCCATTTCAAAAATTCATAATATTTGGCGGGCTAGACATTTAATTCAATCTGGCAGTAATTTGGAACGTTAATAAATTATACTTTTGTAGTTTAAAGGGAGGGGAGGAGTGAACGATAATTATATATATATATATATATATAATAGTGATATATTTTTGTGAAATTAATTTTCAGCAAAATTCCTTTTCTTATTACCGTACTCAAAGTAGAAAGTTTCACTATAGAAAACTTACAATAAGACTAATTACAAGCAAAGCACTCCGCTAATACTATAAATAACGTACGAACAATAAGCTAGGCAAATATCAACTGGCAAGACATCGGCTGCTGTTGGGTGGAGAGGAGAAGAGTTGGGAGTCACTCTTAGCCACCTGCAATGTTGAAGGTCAAAAGCAAGAATATGTTATATAGCTCAACCGTTCTGTAGTGGCTCTTGGAGGGAGATATACCGGGTCTAGAGAGGGAGACGCACGCTACTGGAGGGTAAGCACGCACTCCCTTGCAAACACACGATGTTGGTGGTGCCAAGGACCGGGTAACACTGGGCTTGCATCTACCCTCATCACTGATAAGAAACTGAAGATCTCTCTGGCTGTTCAACCTCTGGAGCCTCTACATACCGTATAAGCTACACGACGCATCTCCAGTGATACAGTAATTGGACTTTAAATCCGTGGGTCAATCTATGGAGCTTGGTGGTCCGGATGTGGCCTCCTAGCCGCCAATTGAATATCCCTGGTCTAAGGCGTCAATCTCGTGTTAGACTGGCCTACTGTTGACGGGAAGATTGGGGTTGGAATCTCGATTGGGTTTACTGAGGATTCCTCCCCCCCCTCCTAATGTTTACTCACTCTCCTACATTGATGTATAGGGTAGACCCTTGTACTTCGGGTAGGGTAATTTCCAAAAATTATATTGTTGTTGATTTTGAATTTACTATCGACCTTTTAAGTGCAATATAAACATAAATAATTGTGCTATTTGTAGTATTTATCACAATTTTTCAATTATCTATTATCATATAAAAAAACACAATTTCAAATAATAGCTGCACGTGGCCCAAGGTACACCATGCATGTGTACTTTGAGCCTTAGGATAAAAGATTTTTAAAATCTTCAATTGGGATCAAACTGCATATCTACCATTACAATAAATGATCAAATTAACTTCAGTAATAATATAAAATATAGAATCGATAATAAATATACATATTAAAACCACATACTTACGCACTGCACATATAAAATCTTTAAAACCAAAACATGAAATATGGTTCTATCATCGTTAGCTAATAACACATGCTATATAGTTCATTTGGTACTAAAACTGAGTATAATGTTTAATACACATTGAATCCCGAAAAGGAAATTGGAAATATGATTCTTCCTCTCCTACCCATCACTGTTTTTTTATTTATTTGTTTGATAATTAAATACATGATCCAACGAGCTAAAGCACACTTTTAGGACTATGGATTTACAGAAATTGAAATTTTAAATTAGTTTAAAGATTTAAAAGCATTCCCTGATGAGCGGCAAGATGCCACTGTAGTGTGTTACGAGAGAAATCAAATTTATTTGGTGCAACTCAAACTGATCTTCCTCTTTTTATTTACAGCTTTTATTTCTGCAGTTAGATTATTTTCCAAGATTTTGAGTAGCTTGGGACCTTCCTTACTTCTTGGCATTTGAAATAAAAGCAATTTTTTATATTCCGTGCTACAAAATAATATATTTTATGTTATTATACACATCAAATATTCAAAAAATAATTTTCTCTTGGGAGTACCTTGGGCCATGATTCTTATACCTAGAGCCATGGGACAAGCTACAAAACACATTTCTGGTCCAAGGTACAATTTCTCACCATATTTATTTTATAATGTGTCTCTCCTTATATGAAGGACAAATAAACCCAACAAGTCGGTCAATGTGTGTTATAATCTTTGAGGTACACCCTCAACACACCAGTTACCATTAATTTCTATCCCCTTTATTATAAGGCCGTAGTCAGCCAATAATCTCAGGGTTGGGGGTTGGTGAGCACATTCCACAAATGCTGGAGGCTTCAAAAAATTCTAAATGATAACAGTTCTAAAAGCTATCTGAAGTGTTATTTTTATGGCAATATAACACCATAGACTCTGAAGGTAAGGAAAAATTCTAAATATTTAACACCTTTAGAAGCTCTCTGAAGTGCTTTTTATGGTAACATAGGCCCCTAACTACTGAAGGTAAGTAAACATTCTAAATATTAAGCACCTCTAGAAGTACTCTCCGAAGTGAATTTTATGATAGAATAGCCCGCTAGCTGCTGAACGCAATGAAAAATTATATACCCTGATTTTGGTTGGAAGAACGGTAGAGAAAATTCAAATATATTTATTTGCGACCAACTCTGATAATATTTTACAATTTTATTTGTGTTATTTTATATGTATTGATAATATCCATCAAAAGTGACAACTGCAGATAACAAGACTTGACGTATGACTATTTAAAAATTGTTTTAGTAACTTTAGTAACTAACTTCTACTGTTCTTCCAACCAAAATCAACCTTTAGATAATAAACACCTCTAGATTAGTAGCCAAAAACCAGACATGTCTTCCCTGAAATAATTGCAGTACTCTACAGCAATCTCAAACAGTTGAAGCTAATATCAACCTAATACCAACCTACAAATGCTAATAAATCAATTGTATCGGCTTCATAAAGTTAAAAATCTATGGTGGCCTGAGGTACAAGGATCTCCCCTACACTGCCTTCAAATATTGCCACAACAAAGATCTTGTTATAAACGTAGCAAAGACCAAACAACTGTTCTTGGGCAAATACGAACAAAAGGTCTCAGAATTTCCTAAATATATCAACAGTAGCACTAATTATTATTCTAGGAGATAATCTATCATGGACTCGTCATAAAGTTAGCGTTTGCCATAGGTTGATTACGCCAATGTTCGTCATTAAAAGGATTATGGTAACCAGTGCCAATGAGGCACTAGGCAGTAAAAACTGAATACGCGTACCAAATTCGAATACCGTGTATAATACGGTCTGCTAGCCACAGACTATTATACTCGAAACTCACGGAAGCACCTAATGTAATTATACCTAAGAATATTAAAATAAACCGCTCTGTCAAATATTGTTCTGGTCCATTATAACTTAATCATTGACTATCTATCTATAAAAATGTGTTTTTATACTTTTATTTTTATAAGAATTTAGTTGGTCGGACTAAGTTTTAATACAATTAATAACCATCATTGAAATAAAGGCCTACGTTTATACTGAAATGTTCAATATAAAATTGTATGAATTTTAAAAATTAGATTTATAATTTATTATATATACAAATTTATTAATTTTTAATTTCGTGAGCTTGACTTATATTTAGTATCAGTTTTAAAATGGCTCCGTCAAAAACACTTGACACTAGATGGGTTCGTAGATATCGTTCCTTTTTCATTATTGGTAGTGTTATCTTAAGTATCCAAGTCTTCCTCGCCATAAAATTCTTCCCAACCGATGAAGATGGAGAAGAAAACGCTCAAGAGCATCGCGACCTATCAGGTCGAGGTCTTAATATAGAGGTTGGTGTCGCCTGCAATGTCCTCGGCATATACAAATAAAACTAGGTTTATCTCTTGTTACATGTGTCTAAGGGCCCTGGGTGGTTACTATGAATATGAAATAGACAATATAATAATAATAAGATACGGGAAGAGCAGAAAAATATATACATTAATGTTGTCTAATTAAATGATTCTCGTGATATTTGCTCTCTCATATGAAGTACCTAGCTTTATTTAACTTCTCATCTTACCCAAGCTCACAAACACTCGAGCAATATTTTTCAAAGGGATATTTTCGTAGCACCTTTCTCCTTCCCTCTGTAACACTTATTTCTCTCCCTTTGTCATACCTATCGCTCCTTCCCTTTGTCATACCTATCCCTCCCTCCCTTTGTACCACCTATCTCTCCCCTTCTGACACCTACATCCCTCACTCCCACTTAACTTCTTTATTCATTCACAACCATCTCCCTCCCTTGGACACAAATCTCCCTCCATCCCACCTAACTCCCTTCCTTTTACATACCATATTTCCTTTGTTGCACCTATCTCACTCAGTTATATCTACTTCCATTACATTTATCCTTGTTCCCAGGTCTGCTGTGTTCTACAAATGCTTGTCAACATGCACGTAGTATCAATGAAGTACGGTTGACATTTCAGATTATAAACGAGGACCCCAATGGGGGTGTTTCTTCACGAAGGTTCAAGGAGAACTATCTGGTAGGGGATGATGAGGACAGCCCCAGCAACAGCAACGCGGTGAACGGCTTGTACAACCGCCACAAGGTGCCCCCTGATAAACCTGACCTCGATGGAAGGATTTCCCAGGGCGATAAAGTGCCTCATCGCAATGGGACCAGTCTTAGACTGGAGGAGTTGGACTTTGTGCCTGCATGCGATATCGTCACCAAGGAGGCGATCTCTGCAATCCACCGCGCCAAAACGCAGAGGTGTAAGCGCGAGTTGGTCAATATAACGTGCCTTATTCAACGGGGAAGACTTTACCCCAAGCAACTGACAAGTTCGTGCCCTTCACAAGGTAGGAATTTGTTTGCACATTCGACCATCTCACAATTTATACTGATGAAAAAAAAAATCCATGCTCATCAAAACTCTTAAGAATCATAGGCCTAATTTTTAAATGTTTTTAGACAAAATAGAATAAATACTTTCGACATCTAAATTAACAAACCAATTAACTCCAAATTTCTATAATGACCCTTACCGCCTTTTCTCATGATCTAGATGCTCACCCGGTTGCTAAATTTGACTGGTATTTAAATGCACCAAGTGATTACATGATATCATTATTTAGTAGGCCTAATCTTGTAAATAGGGATGGGACCCTCGAATCCCTTGGATACTCAAGGATCCTATTTGAGATTTGAAGATTCAAGAAAGTTTAGGATTCAAGACTCATATCCTTATAAAAAAAGTGTGTTATTGATTTATTTATTTTTTCAAATTATTGGTTTTAAAGCACTTTTATGGTACTGCTTATTGGTGGTTCTAAGCCAATATATTTATAGGGTGAACCCAAAAACCAAGCCCCAGACCTGTAATTAAACACTGAACTGAATGAATGATGATTACTATAATGAAGTGATTGGTTATTATTATAATGAAGTGATTGATTATAAGACAAATTATTAACATTTCTATTTTTCTATTATACTTATATTTCCTCATATGTTTATAATTTAAATGTCAGGATTCATATTCAGGTTTGAGATACGAGATTTGAAGGTATAGGCAAATTGGAGATTCAAATTTATTACATAGAGGACTCAACCCACCTCTAGTTAATAAGCTAAATGTTTCAAGTTGTAATTATCTGAATTATGTACTAATTTAGGACACTTTTGTAGGGATTTAAATTCATCCACAAACTTGTCTAGTCCAAGTGCCTGCAAATGTCCTCTGCAGATCTGAGAAACATATGGGAGTATTACATTAGTGTGAATATTTTGTAAATTATTTCATCAGGACTCAAATCTTATCACACTTATTTTAACAATAACTCCCAAATTTAGGGCCTAGCCCTAAAGGGTTATAAACACAAATTGTTCCATCCCACAGGACTCACAGCCGGGAAGTCCCTGGGTTGTTATGAAGACAAGAAGACATTCCGGATGCTGACCGGCTACTTCGCCAACCTCAAGCTGACCAACTCTCCCAAGCATTGTATGAACATGTGCCTTCAGTCTGGCTTCCAATACGCCGGCGTGCAATACTCGTAAGTGAGCTGCCCTCTCTTGCCGCCCTCTCCCGCAATCCGGGACCTTCGAGGAGTACACCAGTGTTTGGGTTTGTTTGTAGGACAGAATGTTTCTGTGGGAACGAGGAACCCCCTTCCACTGCCCGCCTTCCTGACTCTTCCTGTAACATGAAGTGCCCTGCTGATCCCCGGGAAGCCTGCGGGGGATACTTCACTATCAACATATACGAGACGGGCATAGCTAGTAAGTAGAGGTTGACTATTTTGTGTTTGCTGCAGTGCAGTCGACCTTGGTAGACTTGGGGTAAAATTCTTTCCTCGGGACACTTATGTTTGTGGGTTCAAACCCAGCCAGGGCTGACAGATTTTTCTCGGGCAATTAAATTTTCAGTACAACTTCCTTCATAGGGGAAGTAAAGCCCCATTGTGATTGTTGCATGTAAAAGAACCCTGAAAGGTATGTAAAAATACCTTTCCCGGCAGAATTGTTAAACCATTTTGCTCTCGTTCATAGAAATTCTCGTGTACTGATATAATCAGTTGGTTCAGAAAGTACATGTTAATTACCTCATATAAATGTAAAAAATAATGCTGACAGTACATTGTGGCAAAGCTGCATGTTACATGTAAAAGCACATTAAAGATTAATCTTATACTTTGAGGAGAATGAGGATCTACTTGTTTCTCGAGAAGATGACAATCAGAACAATGAGCTTCTGTGGCTATCCAATCAGGAACGGTTTGAATCCAGGTTTAATAGTTATAATTTAATATCAAGCTTATTAAGATATTGGGAATAAAATTGATATATTGGTCATAGATTGCAGCCTTAAATAAACTATAGCACAGTCTACAAACTTGCACCGTCAACTCTACTGACTCGGCATTCGAGCTTTCACACTAGGTCGTTTGTTTGCCAAGTAGCATAACACGGAACTTTGTCAAATTTGGTATCTTAAGAGGAAACACCCCTCCTTTTTGGACCTTAAGATAGAGTGGGAAGGACTGGAATATGCCGGTTGCTAATGGGGCTAGTTCAAAGTATTCTACATACTCAGCTACCAAGTTAAACCAACTTGTGGGGAGGATATTCTACAGCTTAAGTCCCTGTTCTGTTCAACGGAGGATGCTCCAACCCATCTTGGAAGTCAGAGTAAGATAACAACGCAGTGGCAGATGGTCGCGACCAGACGGTTGGGTGTTCGACACTAGTTAGGATAACACCGAAGCTAGGTTAGGGCACGGACTGCTGAATAGGGAAATTGACAGAATGAGTACCTTTTCCCAAAATATTTTAGTTAGTTCTAAATCCTACATCACATTATACACTTGTAGCTTAATTAATCTCTTTCAATAAACCAGATTAAACGAACCCCACAACTATTTGTCACTACCTATACATTCTACCAAAACTATCCTAACAGTTAAGACCCATAGGACGGGGGAAGTGACATAATTTAAAAGTTTCTCTGGTTTTTTTAACCCAGAATTCACTCCCCAAGTGCCAAAAGAGTCCGCGGAACCTGGAGAACCCCGCGCTCGCATCGCCTTCCTCCTGACGCTCAACGGTCGAGCACTCAGACAGGTGCGAAGACTCATCAGGGTGTTGTTCCACAAGGACCACTTCTTCTTTATCCACGTGGATGCGGTGAGTCCCCTCAAGGGGTAGACACACGTCTTGTTACACTCCAAGTCTCGAATCTAAGGAATGATGGAAACTGTAAGAACCCAAAGTCCCTGTGGGGGACTTTGGGTTCTTACAGGAAGAGGACCCCCAAATCTCTTGAATACTAAAAGATATTTGGATTGAGGAGTCTAAAAAATATCAGATTCAAGATTTAAAAAAAATACAAATTTCGAATTGGAACTTGTTTTAACGCTCTAATACTGCTTATTGGTAGTTCATCCCCAACATATTCTTAGGACAAACTTAACAACCAGACCCAACACTATTAATTTAACACCTAACTGAATGTATGAATTTTAACATTTAGTTACTATTTATATTTCATATTATTCTCTTATATTTCTATTTCCTCCTATCTTCATATTTTTTTTACAAAATTTGAGATTCAAAACTCAAAGGTAAAATGAAGATTTGGATTTGTAAAATAGTGGATTCGACCCATCTCAAGTTATTAGTTATTTGGTTTTAATTAGAGTTTGGTCCAATCATAGCTTTTGTTTTGCATCTGAATCCCGAATTCTGAATCTGTAAAACATCATGAACATGAGTAGAAATAGGACTAACATAAAATAATAGAAAATATAAATAACTAATTGTTAACATTCATACATTCAGTCAAGTGTTAAATTAGCCGATTCAGTGGCAGCATATTGTAAGGCGTCCATTTCACAATAGACTAAACCGACAATGACCGAGAGACTGGGGTTTGAATCCTGGCAGGGTGTGCGAAGGATGGTGAATGGACTTTAGGTTCTTTTATAACTTGAAAATTTACAGACTTCGGTATTCACCTCGGTGGTAGAATGGTCTAAAGGTATCCACACTCACAATCGTAACAGATTGCACTGCCGATGACGGGGATATCTGAGTTTGAATCATCCTCTGGTGTATTGAGAATAGTTAAAAAAATAATCTCCTTCAACACAAATGCGGGTAAACCTCCAAACTCGGCCTTCTTTATCCCTGGCACATTTGCCTAGTTAATATAAACAACCCGAACTGATGTTAAAACACAGTGTAAAATTTACATTATTTAATTTTTTCAGACCACAATGGTGTGTTTTGGTGTCCAAGCCCCAAGGGGTTCCTAAGTGTTACCATCTTTGTTCTAGAGACAAGACTATTTGTACCGTGAACTACTCCTGCTGGAGAAAACATTGCCCAACGTACGACTGGCTCGTCAAAGGTTTGCCACTATTTGGGGTGGATCGTCCCTCCTCCAGATGCTCCTGGCCTCTATGGGGGAACTGCTTAATCTAGGCTGGTCGTGGGACTTCATTATCAACCTTAGTGAATCAGACTTCCCTATCAAGTGAGTTTTTTTTGTAACATTCGAGTGAACCATGCAGAGGTAATACTATAATAGAGTTTATGTAGTAGGGGTAGTAGTACCCTATAATTTACCTATTAGGGGTAATATAATCATATAGTGGACCAAGCAAGGGTAATACTGTCCTATAGGGACCAAGCAGGGATAATACTATCCTATAGGGGACGAAGCAGGGGTAATACTATCCTATAGGGACCAAGCAAGGGTAATAATATCCTAGAGTTTACCTAGTAGGGGTGATACTATCCTATAGGGGACCACGCAGAAGTAACAGTATCCTGTAGTGGCGGTATAACTGCCCTCTTAAAATAAACTTGGTCCAACAACATAGCTTAGTTGTTAATATGTCTGCCTTCTGAGCTAAATGTTCTGGTTTTAATTCCCGACACAACTATAAAATGTATCATTGGTGAAATATGGGTTTGCCCTTTCATAGTGATGAATTAATTATGGCTGGGAGCTGGTTGTTTTGTCAGTTCTAGGTTTAAGTTAGTTTATAAGTCTTGTACTTATATAATCAGTCATTCAAAAAGTGCACGTTAAATACCTTCAATAAAACATGAACAAACAAATTCCTCCCTCTAGATTTATCTTGCTCCTCTGATATTCTCAAATATAAAGCTGAAAGATGGCCTCGAATCAAAATTAATTTTAACCAAACAACACAAAATGTTTATTTTTATTTGGAAGCTATAATAAGTGTTTTTGTGGACAGAATACGACCATTTCCAAATGTATCGACGTTGACCAACAGCCAATCAGCCATTGAGGGAGTCGGGCTCATTTAAACTTGTGATGATAATAAATTATGCATAGCATTGATAATTGGCTTTTAACTCCAACTGTCGAGAATCGTGTGGTTTCTTTGAAACATTAAAACAATCTTTGTGCAATTTTATTTCATTGGTCTTTATTTGATTAAATATAGGTTTCAAAATTAGAGATGCGACAGTTGGATCCTCAAATCCCCTGGATCCTCAAATCCCTTGAATCCTGTGGTGTTTGAGGGATTCAAGATTCGTAAAAATCTTAAAAAATATATATATCTCAAATACCTATAATGAAGACCTTGACCGGTCTAGGGGTAAGGTGTCAGACTTTTATGCTGGCGGCCGGGGTTCAATCCTCGGTCCCGGCAAAGATTTATCTGATTACCAAAC
>CABFVX010001482.1:133971-151108 GCA_902151425.1 Timema shepardi | reverse complement strand
CCCCGCGAAATTTTGTGAACAAAATATATATGGCTTTATTTATGGTTCAAACAATATCAAAATTAAGATATAAATACAAATTAGGGGGTTGTGTTACAATAAAAAGCACTTCAGATAGCTTCTAGAGGTGGTAAATATTTAGACATTTTCCTAGTTTTCGACATTTTGGGGGTTATTTTACCATTAAAAAACACTTCACAGAGCTTCAAAAAGTGTTAAGTATCTAAAAAGATTCCAAGCCTTCGGCAGCTAGGGGGTTATTTCAGCATTAAAAATTACACTTCAGAGGGATGTGCCCAACAACCCCCACCCCCTGCCCCCCTGAAATTATTGTCTGGCTACGGCCTAGATTTTTTTTTAATATCGTTAAATTTGTTTTTGACAATAGTAAAATATACCTTACCAAAAAGTTATTTTTAAATCCTGAGGTATGATTTTTTTTAGTATGTTCTCTCAAAACTATGCAGAAAATTTGAAAATTTAAAAAGTACGAATGTATCTAGAAACCAAACTACTAGAATGATATCCTCTTCGGTGGACGCATGGTCTAGGTCGATACTCTTACATTAGACTTTACTGCTGATGATGAGGAGCTCGAGGTTTGAATCTCGGTTGGTTGTGCTGAGGCTGGTTTTTCCTCAAAGGGTTTTCCCTACTTCCCATCCACGCAAATTCGGGTTCACTTCTTATAAATATAACCTACCTAATCCCTAAAACCATTAGCGTAATTAAGTTAGTATATATGAGAGTTCCAAAGCTCAATCATTGTATTGCCTCAAGCTAAAGACCCGGATAAAGGGATCAGAGTGTTCAACTCATGTGTGAACTAAGTAAAGACACACACACACACACACACGCGTGTTTTGACTAATTGCACCATTGTGTTTGCAGCTGTTGTCAAAGATATGTTCGCGCACATCATGAAATGTTTTACTTAAAGGAACTCCTTGTCAGGTCTTCCACATTTCACTTCTCTAACTTCGAGCAGACACGTTCGACAAAACAGGTGGACTGAAAAAACAGTTTGGGATTAATTGGTTTTTCTTTTTCTTCTTCTTCTTCTTCTTTTGGGGGTCTCTTTCTTTGCAACCCTCTTTCCTCCCTCCAAAAGTTATTTATATATTGCTCAAAGGAGAATGGAAAATAATACGAGTTAAGGTCAGAAATGTTGAAGTTAATCAAACAAAATAAACGTTTTGACTAAAAATAAATAAACTATTGCTTCATTAAATAATATTATGTTTAGTTTAATTTTTGTGACCTTGCGGTCTAGGGGTAAGGTGTCAGACTTATATGCTGGCGGCCAGGGTTCAATCCTCGGTCCCGGCATAAATTTATCTGATTACTAAACCCTTCCTTCACCTCTGACAAGACATCTTGTGAATGTGGGGAATGCCAGGCCTCCACCGTGGTTCGGATCCCACGTTAAACTGTAGGTCCTTCATTTTATCTCACAATCACCCTACCATTACACATTAACGTAAGTGCGTATAACCCGAACGGGTAGTAAGACGCGGTGCTAATAATAATAGTTTAATTTTCTACCAAAATAAATCTCAACAACTATTTGTCTTGAGTACGATAGAATTTGAATATGACGTTCTTTAAACCATGAGAACATTATTATTATTATACTATGTAAGTAACTTTAAAAAAAATCAGGAGTGGACTGAGGTGGATTCCAAATGGCCAGAGACTATGCATTTCATCATCATCATCATCATCATCATCATCATTATCTGTTTCCAGCCTGTGGCTGGGTCGGTTTAGTAAAATGCTTCCATCTTCGTCTGTCCTACCACCATTCTTCCTCCATTAATTGCTTCCATTCTTCTCCTCTCCCTTACACACTTCCTGCTATCTGCTCCTATCTCTTTCGTGGCCTCCCTTGCGCTTTTTTTTCTCTATACATATGATGGCCCACAACATATATTAATATCTACTTCTGAGTATGTGTTTCGGTCTAAGCTGCAGTGATGAGGTGAATTTTTTTTAACACCACGTCTTACTATTATTATTATTATTATTTAGCACCACGTCTTACTATCCGTTCGGGTTATACGCTTTAAGTACTAATTACGCTAATGGATTAGGAATTGGGAAGGTTGAATTAGATGAAGTGAACCCGCATTTACGTGGAGGGAGAGTGGAAAACCATTTAGGAAAAACCACCCCCAGTTCACCCGACCGAGATTCGAACCTCGATCTCCCCGTGCTCGGCAGTCGAGCTCAACACGACTAGCGCGTTAGCCAACTACGCCGCCGAGGCGGGTAATACTCTTTCAGGTTCTAAGCTTAAGTACTAATTACGCTAATGGCTGATAAGGATGATTAAAGTTATATTTGGTAGAAAGTGTACCCAAATTTGCGTGGAGGGAGAGTGGAAAACCTTTATCTACCAGTCCTCGGTAGTGTAGTAGACTGCAAGAGTATCGCTTTAGACCATGTTGCCACCAAAGCGGGTTTTATCTTTCTTATTGGTTAATTTGATCGTGCCGTTTCGGCTTCAATATCGATGATCAGTTTCTACTGATATGAGCAAAAATGATTCCAATTGTTTAGACAACAGCTGGGTGTTTTTATTGATATATTTAAGTTTGTAAAATGATCCTACATTCGCTATTTGTGTCTATCCCTTAACATAAATTTTACGATTGTTTATAAACAATGGTATGGTTTTAAAATTAATATCATATATGTTAACAAATCGATGTATTCTAGGCAGCTCAGGCTTATTCACTGGAACTTTTGACTAAACTTTAATTTAAAAAAAAGATAATCTAAAATTGAATTTTAAAACTTTAATAAAAACAGATAATCTAAAATTGAATTTTAATACTTTAATAAAAAAGATAATCTAAAATTGAATTTTAGATTATAGCTCAAATCAAACCGGCCCAGCCAACCCCCGAATAATGACGTTTGCCTACCTGTGACGTCACGGCTGGTTAAGATAGGATTTCCCGTGTTAGTGAATTTACGTTTTACTCAACGAGTTTTAAATACATAACGTTGAAACAGAGACCATAAATTCTTAATAATTCTAAAAAAAATAGTAATAACTGTCATAAAATTAATAGTTTTTTGTAATAGTATTTTTTTAAGTCATCTACAATTTAGGCTATTTGATTTAGTTATAAAAATGTCCTGTAGGTGTCTTTTTGCCAGGATGTAGATTTAAAAAAAAAAGTCCGCGAAAGAATTTGTATACCTAGATTAGGAAAGCAGAAAAAAAAAAGTAATTTTAAAAACCAAGTAAACGTTTTCATGGCACAAATAGTATAGTGATTGTGTAAACTCGTTAGAGGAATAGGGGAAATGCTATGAACACACAGACAAGAGCCCTCTCGGGGCGAATTATTTCTCATTTCCTGACCTCTGTTTCTCTTTCATACATTGGCGTCTAAGTTCGATAGTGCTTAGACTGTTTAGGTGCGTCCTGTTAAGATGCAACCCACTTCACAAAATCTCGTTCAAGTGTTTACATTTTGCTTAATTTTATTTTTTATTTTATTTCCAAGATACTCCATGTCTTGGGAACAAGGAATGGAAATGTTTGTAAAACAGTAAATAATAAAAAAACACAACAGCTGCGTAGTTAATTTTATTTATTTGTAAGCACATTGGAAAGTTGGTCTACATAATTAAGCTTCCATAACGGAGCATTTTATTAGTCTAAAAGCTATCGCCTGTACAAGCACTCAATAAATAACTTCATGTACTAAACGACTATATGTAATCGTCACAATAGTATGTATTTAAATTAGTAAATTGCTATATTTACATCATTACAACGTATGTACATTGTACAATCTATCAAATATTTTACTAACTTGTTTATTCATAAACGTTTTATAACTTCTTTCACTTTTTTTGACTAGCGTCAATTAATACGCTTTGAACATATCACCTTATTCTTTATATGGTTACTATAAATGGGGTTGTCAGAATTAATAATCACACCAACTATGTTAGAAAACTATTCATTTTGTCGACAAAAACAATAAATTACCAAATGCATTAAACACTCACTTTACTCTTAAAGGTGGCAGTATTACTTTGACGGATAATGCTATGGGCCCATCTTATAATCTAAGCCATAGTGGAACCAAAACCTTTTAGGGTGAAAAAAAGGGTACATCAAAATAGCCATTCAGGCAATATTTCATTACTATGAAGATGATTTTGTAAAACAAACTTTGTTTTTGAGCTATATGCAAAGTTTTTTTTTACCTATCCCGTTAGGTAACGGGGTGATTAGGTATGCACGTGTATATATGTACGTATGTGTGTATATATTTACGTATGTGTGTATATATATGTATATGTATGTGTGTATATATATGTATATGTGTGTATGTGTGTGTATGTATATATGTATGTGTGTGTATGTATATATGTGTGTGATATTTCAATTTCTATCACCCAATAGATCTTAAAAGAGGTTAACAGAAATTCTACCGAATCAATACATTTATAACGACTATTGCTATATTGTATTTGTTGTGAATTTTGTATGTTTTGAATGTTGCCCTAACTGTTTTGGCTGTGTTTGTATACAATTTTGATAAAAACAAACATTATTTAGTTAATATTCTCTACTCCTTTTAGCAAATGTTCTTAATGTCGTAATCGACTATTAAACAAATTAAGATTTTTGTAAAAAAATATATATATAAAAAGGGAGGTTGGAGGAATTTGTGATGAGTAAAACATGTTTTATGATTAGGCAAGAATAAAAATATGTTTAGTGCTTGTATGTAAAATATGGTTCATTCCATCGTTTTGAGACTTAAAATTACTTAAATTGTCAACATCATGCAATTATATATCATGAACAAATGTTATTCTATTTAGAAACTAGTAAAAAAAAGATAAGTATGTATTTATATTTTGTGATGCCAAACAAACACTTACCATTTTTTTTATGGCTATGACTTCCATCTATTTAGAAAAGGAACTTGTGTGAAAAATACAAATACCGGGCATTTGTTTCAAAAATTAGATTGGTGCAAATTTGCGAACTTAATCTTATAAATTATCTATTAAAATAATAGTATCGAAATACTAGCCTCAATCATACATAATAATATTTATGGATTCCTGTAAATATAATTACAGTTAATAACATATTAGAATATAATATGTCGTTAATAAAATAGTTTTAACCCAAACAATTTCAGTCTTTCATCATTGTATATTTAAAATAGCAATGTGATTTAACGTCTCATAGACCTATGATACTAAACGTTTTATTCCAGGAAGACATAACAGTTATCAATAAGGCTAATAATTTAGTACGGATATATGCGAGCCATTTATAAAAATAAATGGCAACTTTTTTTGACACTTTTAAAGTTGTTGAAACGTGACAGCATTTTAAAACTAAAAAAGGTATAAAAAAGTATAAAATCATAACTTATCACCAAGGCCCGGGTTTTGATGACGTATCTTTTTTTTCATAGATCACAAGCAATGATCATATGTACCTATTTAAATCTTTTTTATGTGCCAGTATTTAAATATTTTTTTTAGTCATTTTAAATTTTTAGGTCATATTTGCTTGGTTTGCGTTCTTAAGTAGTTTTTAAGCCTTTTTAAAATTCATTTTTAGGCAATTTTGAATAATTTTTAAGCAGTTATGTCAATAAGTGTATTTTATAATATGTTTTAATAAATGAGTTACATACCCTTTACTCATCAAGAAACATTGTTAGGATAATCAAATCTTGTAGACTATAGTAGGCAGGACATGCAACGTGAATGGGAGAATCTAGAACCTTGTTCAAGGTATTAACTGGTAAACCCAATGGGAAGAGACCATTCCATTGGGAAGACCTAGACGCAGATGGGAGGATAACGTTAGAATGGACCTGAAAGAGATTGAGTGTAGTGAGGGGGACTGGATAGAATTAGCTCAAGATAAAGATAGGTGGTGTACTTTTGTAAGTGCGGCAATTTTTTTGTAAATTCGAAGTAATTTTTTAAGAATCCTATATAGTTTCATAGGTCTTGTTTGATAGATATTTTGTCATCAAAATTCGGGCCCTTATTTGACTTTCATGGTACACCAAAACTTAACGCAGTACATACTACAAAGCCTTAGTACTCTGTGCAGCCAAAACACTTATAGATATTTAATAAAATACATAAATAATCCAAAATTTATTTGTCTCTTTAAGTAGAATTTGTTTTATTTTAAAGTAAGAATTAAGTTTCTTGTTTCTAGGAGAGAAATTACATATTACTTCCACATCTCATACGTTCGTATCTTAAACTACACAGTGTGATTACAAATACTACGAAAATGTATAAATGCATCATTATATTCTAGAAAACGAATAACTCGACACGAAATGAGTTCTTTGATCGAATGTTAAGGTAGCTTAAGTACCAGTTTGTATTAGGATCTTATTTGTAGGTTTATATCATTTATCATACAAGCAGTCGGGCTTGAATAAGTGTTTTAATGAATCACCACAAACCAGATAATATATATTTTTTTTAAACATACAAATTCAGATAAATGACAAACCAAGACAAAATAAAAATGAAATCAAGCTTTGCTAATTTGTGTGTTGATAAACCATAGTCCTTATTTGTGGAGGGCGATCACAAACACGTGTGAATAGTCTTCTTGGTCCTACACAGTTTACACTTAACCTCACAACACCAATGGAAGGTACATGAACACCTCTCGACGACCATCACTTCCTGTGTCCTGTACCCTCGACCGCAACACATGAGGTCGCAACCGTCCACGCCGATAGACGTGTCGTTGCACTGTCTGCCGTGGGTACCGGGGATCCCCAGTCTAGGGTTCTTCTCGCAGAACCCGGGGGAAGGTTCCAGATAGACGAGGTCCTTCACGCCGGGCGGTTTGTGTTCGGGGTTGTAAGGTTTCAGCTGGAAGTTGTAACGGTTCTTCTTACCGCCCCCTCCACTCCCTTGACCCCTCAGACTGCCGGCGTTGCTCACCATCACCCTCGACGCGCCGTCGAAGCGGTCCTTGAGGTGGTCCCCGATGACCCTGATGTTAGGGAGACGCATCCAGCACGTCTTAACCGTACATGAACCGGACATGCCGTGACACTTGCATTCCTGACGCATCTCGGACGAGACGTGCTGTGAACATAACACATACAGTTGTCAAGGTCATATATTCGTATCAACAACTACACACATTTACTTCCATTTGCAAGGTCGCATCTTCACACAAAACAACACTAATACTTCAATTGTCAAGGTCAGATTCTCACACAAAACACAACACTAATACTTCAATTGTTAAGGTCAGGTTCTCACACCAAACACAACACTAATACTTCAATTGTCAAGGTCAGATTCTCACACCAAACACAACACTTCAATTGTCAAGGTCAGATTCTCACACAAAACAACACTAATACTTCAATTGTCAAGGTCAGATTCTCACACAAAACACAACACTAATACTTCAATTGTTAAGGTCAGATTCTCACACCAAACACAACACTTCAATTGTCAAGGTCAGATTCTCACACAAAACAACACTAATACTTCAATTGTTAAGGTCAGGTTCTCACACCAAACACAGCACTAATACTTCAATTGTCAAGGTCAGATTCTCACACCAAACACAACACTTCAATTGTCAAGGTCAGATTCTCACACAAAACACAACACTAATACTTCAATTGTTGAGGTCAGATTCTCACACCAAACACAACACTAATATTCCAATTGTCAAGGTCAGATTCTCACACCAAACACAACACTAATACTTCATTTATCAAGGTCAAATCCTCACACAAAACAACACATACTTCAATTGTCAAGGCCATATTTTCACACCAACACCTGAAACAATATTTTATTTATTTTTGGCAACAACAAAAAAGTGTATATAAACAAACATTTCCGAATCGCTCCCACGCTGAAACAAACGTAACGTTATTGGACAAATAAGGAGGTTCAAACGAACTTGACATGACAGCTCATTCTTAGGAGCTGACCCCCCCCCCTCTTTCCACCCGCGCGGATAGCTACCGGGGTGTGGCCCGCGAGAGATGCTGTCATGGACCACCACATGAGCAGCTCTTCAAGCTGTAGTCCAGCCCGTCAACTTCTTGCCTGGACCGGGCTGTCCAGGTGTCAAGGGAGAGCAAGACTTGAGTATCTACTTCTTCTCCGTCCTCCACACCTGAGGTTACTACACTAGATATCATCTCTGAAGGAACCGGCCCAATGCTGTAGTAGTCAGTGCACTTGGCTACGAGTCTAAACTGTCCCGGGCTCGTTTCCCGGCTAGTACCTGAGGGGAAAATTTCTAATGGTCACCAGGGTTTGGTTAATCAGGCTTAAGTTAGGTTAAGATTCACCCCAGCTACACAAATTCATTCATGACATAATCTCATTGCGGGTACGACGTGTAGACAACCTCCTATGATGTACCCTGGGTAACGTTTTGTGCCACCAGAGCGGGTAATAGTCTACACATAGAGGGACTTTGACCTCCACTTTTGGTCACCTTAAGTCAAATGTGCCATACGATAAAAAAAAACTCTGAAGGAGCGTGTTTTTTAATCAGCTACCCTTTGCTACCCGTTCGGGTTATACGCTTCTGTACTAATTAAGTATTTTTTATGGATTTAGAAGGTAACCTTTAAAGGAAGTATGCATGCAAGTGTGTGGAGGGAGAGTAGGAAACCATTTTGGATAAACCACCCTCAGTACACCCGACCTAGATTCGAATATTTATCTCCGCGTCATCAACAGTCTAATCCAACCCAAGAGTGAGGCCTTACTTAGACCATGTGACCACCGAGTATTTTCATGTGAATACATATGGGTTTTTATTCTCTTGTCTGTTTTACCTTACAATTGAAATGGGCTGTAACTAAATTAGGCTAAGTGCTCTTTGGGTTGAATCGGGAGATCCATTGAAGCATGAAGTGTCCCTCCCATTAGTCCGTATCAATGATTCTGTTGAAACACCATCATCAGATCGGTATCAGATGGAAACTAATTCAAAGAGTGGGTGCAGATAAACACACGGATGGGTGAAAGGAGAAAAGATACCCGGATGGATGTCGGATTTGATGTGTGATAGCAAGATTAATATTTGAAAAGTTTTGTTGTTGGCTAAAATAATGCCCATAAAGGGAGAGAGCTTATAAAGGATACTCGCTTAGCTATCTGTGGGCTCCGTCACCAAACCCCCAGTTAGTGTAAACGAATGTGATTCCAGCGTTGTTTTGAACGTTGATTTATTTTTACAATTTTATTATTCTAATTGTCCCATAAGTGTGTCAGAATTTTTTTTAAAAAAAGTGTGGAAAATGTGCAACATTTACCTAAAATAAAAAAATCTAGCTCTGGTGCAATCCGTTTTTTATAGGTCTTACCATTTAACCACAAGAGATCTCCAAAGAAAGGTCTGCACCAACTATAAATGTTGCTCCGCATTTTAGACAATTTTTTTGGGGCTTAAAATGTTTAATTTTTTTTTTATTTCCCCGTCGGTTACAGTCTAGAAGCTATAAGTTTGCCAAATTTCAAGTTTCTAGCTCATCTGGAATTGGTAAACATTAATGTCAGTGAGTGAGTCATCCATATGGCATTATAGTCGCATAGAGATATCAAAAGTTATTAAATATCCATCATGAGCATAGCGGCATTAGATGATAAAGTTTTTAAACTAAGAGAAAACGTTCTCATTCAATTCTAGGACATCATTGACAGATATTTAAGAAATTTTGAGGTCACCATGTGAATAAAATTAAATTCTTTGTTTGCATTGGAGCAATGTCGTATTTGTTTTGGCAAAAAAAAAAATCCATAAAAACTGCAAAAACACTTGCATTTTCTTGCTTTAAGAGTTGGATTAGATTAAGGACAGCATTGTCAGACAATACATCATATCCGACAGGTTCAAAAGTTGATTTATTTGTATACATCCATACGCCAAGTAGTGGCTCCACGAGTGTCAATGATTACACCTTATGTGAAATATCTACAGTTCCAATATTTACTATATCCACTCCAATGCTTTAATGCTTTCTTATTGGGTGATATTTGAAGCTAAATTTGAGAGAGGTTGTATATTTAAATAGTTAAAAGCTAAATATAGTGAATTCTAACAATATATATATATATATAATTTTCACAAGGCATGGATAAGATAGCATTTATATGTTTCAATGAGTTGTGAAGTTTTTAGTCATGTTTATTAAACTACATATATAATTCATTGTAAACATAGAATACTTTGCACCATCCTAAACTTTTTTTTTAGAAATTAAAGTAAAATATTATAGCTAACAAGATAAAATAGATTAATCATAAACATATTGGTTTCTGTGCAGTAATTTACCTTTAGAAAGGAATGATAGCCATTCAATGAGAGAGAAGATTTTTTTTCAGATATCCAGAAAATAATTTCACCTTCTTGGTCTCACCACCATTAGGACTAGTTCAGAAGGAAGTATGAGAAATTTATCAGTTAGAGATTTATGTGATATATATTTATTGTTTTATTCTCTCTTTTTTTAAAAAAGGGTTCTTCCAAAATTCTCTAAGCTCTTTAATAACCCTAAAAGCTTACCTTACAAGTTGCCATTATGGCGTAGCTTATAGGATTAATGTAATCCATGAAAGTAAGATTGTACACTACTTGTAAGGAAGTAGTCATAACTTGACTGATGACACTATGGTCCTATCTTCTAAAGCTCTATCATAGTGGTTTAAGGCCTACAATGTCATCTGCTATGCATTTACGATTATGTAGGCTACATACCTTTTCATTTATAACTCTTATCAACAACATCATCATAGACAGCCTCCAGCCACTGGCTTGGTCTGTTTGGAACAAAAGCCTCTCCACCCCCTCCTTTCCTCCCACCACCTTTGCCCAGTCTTCTCCTCCAAACTCCTCCGTACTCCCTTCAGCCATCTGTCCCTTGGTCTTCCTCCCACCTCCTCTCTCCCTCCACCTTTGCCCAGTCCTCTCCTCCAAACTCCTCCGTACTCCCTTCAGCCATCTGTCCCTTGGTCTTCCTCCCACCACCTCTCTCCCTCCACCTTTGCCCAGTCCTCTCCTCCAAACCCCTCCGTACTGCCTTCAGCCATCTGTCCCTTGGTCTTCCTCCCACCACCTCTCTCCCTCCACCTTTGCCCAGTCCTCTCCTCCAAACTCCTCCGTACTCCCTTCAGCCATCTGTCCCTTGGTAATCCTCACGGCTTCCTACCTCACTATCCAAGATCCTCCTGGACTTCCTTTCCCTCTCCATTCTTCTCCCATGATCATATCACCTTTATTCTGTCCTGGACCGGCTCTTCCTTTACTATCTCTCTTACTCTCTTACTCTCTCATTTCTCATCCTGTCAAGTTTTGTCACACCGATCCTGCTACTCAGAAATCTCATTTCACTATCCTGCACTCTGCTTCCATCCTGTTCCTTCATTACCCACGTTTCTGCAGCGTGCGTCAATCAGTGGTTGGTAAAAGGCGTTGTAGATCGCTCCCTAGCACTTGTCTTGGCATTTCCCTGCTCCGATAATTCTTATTCATGAAACAATCTAATTCTCCGGGCAACTCGGGTGTCACGTAACCGTGAACTAACTCTAGGTGAGAACTGGTCTGGTCGTGATACTAGATGGCAGGGTTCTGTTGTGACAGGCGTAAAAAAAAAGGTCGGTTCCTTCGCGAGACGACGATGCCATAAGTATAAAACGGGAGACCAACCCTAGAACCCACGGGTACGGTCTCAAGTAGACCCACTCGCTGACAGATTTCAATTTGAATATCAGGGAACGCAGATAAACATCTAGGATAACCAGAACCGACAGTATTTTTTTTGTGACGGTTTATTTTATTTTTTTGTGTTCAAGATTCTTTGAGAGACAGGGTTCATCACGCTTTGCTTGTGATCCTTTTGACAGGAAACGGCAGAAATTTCACTTGTCTCTCTTAGTGTGTGATATGTGCTGTCTGATTAATCTGTTTTCATGCCAAGTCGTACAGATGAATTCCATCATTTAGTGCTTAAAATTACTTTGAACGTTCTAATAAGAAACAACTTTTAGAAAATATGAACATATTTGTTTGTGGTCGACAATCATAACATTTTTAATATATTATCAATGTTATTTTATAAGTATCGAAAATATCAATCAACAGTGACAACTGAAGATTGCATGTCTTTACGTACGTACGAACACGTGAAAGCAGTTGTAGTAACTTTCCTGTCAGATAACAACCCTTCCTATCAAAACTCGATTGTGCATTATAAAATCCAATCAAGGCCCATGATCCGTAAAATGTAATCATATTATTTGTTTTACTTGGTTTTTTTACCCTCCAAAGGAATATATTTGTTTCTGTTAACGTCCATCATTATCCACAATTATTCTAACTTAGTTGGTTTGAACATATCTAATCTTACTGTGACGATGCTTTTTCGTCACTTAAGACATTCTCAGTTACAACCAGCCTCGTGGGTCAGAGCCCCCGGTCGGTGATCTAGAGGTCCAAAGCTCGATTTATAGCTCATTCCAGACATTTTTTTAAAAAAAAAATTCCGAAAGGGGAATAATTCCCTTGGTCACCAGGATTTGGTTAAATAGGCTTAAGTTAGTTTAAGATCTTCGTTGTCTTCACCCCGTAATATTCTCTATCATCATCATCATCATCATCTCATCAGTACATGGAAAGAACCTCCACGGAAAGGATGTACTATTAGTACATTCGGGTGTTTAAATCCTCGGTCCCGGCACAGATTTATCTGATTACCAAACCCTTACTTCATCTCTGACAAGACGTGTATTAATCACAACTTGTGGATGTGTGGAATGCCAGGCCTCCAACGTGGTTCGGATTCCACGTTAAACTGTAAGTCCTCCATTTCATCTCACAATCACCCTACCATAACACATTAGCGTAAGTGTGTATAACAAGAACGGGTAGTAAGACGCGGTCCTAATAGTAATATTAATAATCTTCGTTAGGAATAAAGCCTTCTATTTTAACATCAAGTTTAACTTTTCGTGATCGTGTCATAAAACAACATTTTGTTGGGAGTGGGTCTAAACACTCGTACAGCTTTGTTGTTCTGAGAATAAACACTTGTGCAATGGCATAGACTTTCTCTGACTTTCCATACAATGCCTTTAACATCTACAAACGGCAACAAAACAAATTATAATAAGATATGTGTCTGTCTATCTTTCACTCCCAAGAAGGTAATTAATCAACAGTTTCATATTTTTATTACAAAATAAAATATTTGTGTGTGTGTGTGTGTGTGTGTTTAGTTACTAAATTCTGAAACGCAATGCAAAGTTTAAGATACACCAGATTATTTCAATATATGCTCTTTGATTTCCAAATATTTCTCGCGACAAAAATGAGACAACACGATTTCGTAGAATCCCCCAAGAATTTAAAAAACATTACTATTTGAATATTATAATTTTTAAAACTGTATGAACAAGGTAAATTATTTCATTTCATCCAAGTTTTACGTGAAATATCACAAATATGAGATTAAAGTAAATGCTGAGAAACTTAGAATTAGTATTCACCAAACCAATTGTCGTAGGATTACAAAAGAAAATTCTAAATTAATTAATTATTGATAAATTTTATGGTTTCACATCTTAGTAAAGAAATTTAAAGTCCATTAGATCGTGTCTAAATCTGAAATAACTTGTATATTATACTTCATAAATATTTACTTCATGATTTATAAATCTCAGTGCTACAGTCTAATTTTCATATTAAGGGTATTATCTTACAGCTAAAAAAAATTACTAAGCTTAGATCTCTTTTCGCGTATTCATACGTCAGTTAATGTGATGTGTAGCTATTTATTTTTAACTATGTTATATATAGGCCTACCCAAAAAATAACACTAACAATTAAGTAAAACTTTATCAATTTTGGCCGTGAAAAAATAGATGCTTGTATTTTCATATGAACGCTTGCTTTGCTCGTTGGGGGCTCCGCCCCCAAACCTCCAGTGCATTATCTTTGCAAGTGGATGTAAACTAATGTAATACCAAAGCCGTTTTTTTATAGGTCTTATCGTTTAGCCACAAGAAACCTCCAAAGAAAGGTCCACAGCGACTTTAAAGTTGTTACACTATTTTGAATTTTTTATGGGGAGTTAAAAGTGTTTTTTTTTAATTTTCCCGTCAGTTACAGACTAGAAGTTATAAGTTTGCCAAGTTTCAAGTTTCTAGCTCATCTGGAAGTGGGTAATCATTAATGTCAGTGAGTCATTCGTCGGTCTTTATAGTAGTATAATTGGACTGAACGTTGCGTACCCTTTAAAATCATTCGTATACCCCAATGGGTACGCGTACCTCACTTCGAGCCCTAAGTATCGAGTAGTGACCTCAGACTAAGTATCTAGTAGTGACCTCAGACCTAGGCGTGCCCTAAAGGGTATCAAGCATGGTTCCAATATGGTGGAGTTAATCAGATAGGCGCATGGTGTAATCTGTCGAGATAATCTGAATAACTTACACCAGTGGTATTCAACACTTTTTTGTTCTCCCAGACATAATTTCTCTACAACTTTGTATCCTCGAGAAGCTGTTGGTGCATAACACAAGTTTTATACATTCTATAATTCATATTTAAAACAGTCCACCTCGGTGGTATTGAGGTAAAGTTCTCGCCTCCGGATCCAATTATCATGAGTTCAAAACCAGCCGGGATCGATGGATTTTTCTTAAAGCGATAAAAAACTGTAGCACAACTTCCCTCGGAGGGGAAGTAAAGCCGTCGGTCCCATATCGATTGTGCTGTGTTAAATTATTATTATTTTTAGCACCGCGTCTTACTACCCGTGCGGGTTATACGCACTTACGCTAATGTGTAATGGTAGGGTGATTGTGAGATTAAATGGAGGACCTATACAGTTTAACGTGGAATCCGAACCACGCTGGAGGCCTGGCATTCCCCACATTCACAATTTTTGATTAATACACGTCTTGCCAGAGGGAAAATCGGTAAGCCCTTTCGCTCTCGCTCATAGAAATTACCGTGTTCTTATATAAGCATTCGGTTCAGAAAGTTTATATTAAATACCTCAAATAAATACATCTAAGATAAGCCACTGGATCAAATAATAAGTTTTAAATGGAAAGTATGGCCTACTTTGTTCTTACGTGCCCCCTATTGTAAACGTGCCCCAAGGTTGAATACCAATCATTGCCTTTCATGGCAGACAGAGTGTACAAATTTGAAAAGTAACGTACGGGGTGTACTCACCGCTCTGCCAGCCTCGTTGTTGTGAAGGTTCATCTTCTCCCTGAGGTTCCTCCCCCTTTCGCCCGTATCGACGAACTCCCTGGAGAACTTGAAGCCGAACCCAATGTTGTCTGAGCAGCCCCCCCACTCCCATTCCCTCATGCCCGGCACGGAGACCGGGCTGGACCTCGCCTGGTGGCTGTAGTCGCACGTGCACGACTCGATACTTCCCTCGCTGCAGGCTCGGGCCACCGCGTGCGTCACGGCGGCGCTGGTGATGGCGTAGATGAACGCCGTCTCTCGGCATCCTGCGGACAAAAGACGTGGGTACGTCAGTAGAGGAAGAGGCTGTTGGTGGTCAAACGGGGTTAAAGGGGTATGGAGAACCTCTGGAGGTCAAGAAAATCTCATATGTATATCGAATTCCTCCAGAATATACATTAGCCCCGTGACTTATTTGGTGCCAACTGACAGCTGAGAGCTGACGGTTTTGAAAAGTTACAGGACCAAATGTTATGTATCCCTACGCCGAACCACATGATCTGCAAAAACATGTGTTTAGCAATTGTCATTTCTGACAGTCAAAATGTAGGTGTATACCTAAATGTTGACTGTCAGACGTCAGTTGTGAGCTGTCAGTCACCACCAAAGAAGCCACGGGGCTACTGTATTTGGTTTTACTTGTGGCAACGTTGACCTCAGTGGTCTTGACGTAATGTGTTCACATCAGGACCAGATATTCTTGGGTTCGAACCCGGCCGAGTTCAACGGATTTTTTTTTAGCTACAAAAATTCGTAACACAACTTCCTTCGGAGGGGAAGTATAACCGTCAGTCCCATGTCAATTGTGACGTGTAAAAGAATCCTGTAAGGTATGGGGAAATACTTTTCCAGGCAAAATTGGTTGACCCTTTCTCTCTCCCTCAAAGAATTTCTCGTGTGCTGGTGTAATCAGTAGGTTCAGTAAGTGCAAGTTAAATACCTAGAATTTTTTTTAAATTACCCTAAATGGTATCAAGCTTACCACACATGTTCCCATTATGGCTCAGCATATAAGATAAGGTCATAGTGTTGGCCATCAAAGTAAGAACACTAACTTCCTAGATAAACGGCGTGGCTCACAATTATAGGCTATTATAAGTGAATTTATTTATTTATTCTCTTTTAGTAATCATTTATAAAGTAAAAATATATAATTCAGCATTCATTACATAAATATATAAATGTTCGTTCTAATACATAGTTTATTTATATGCATACATACATAGTCATGGTGTTCCCTCACAAGGTAGGCAAGAAACTGTCCATAAAGCTCATAAAACAACAACTCCGTACTTAATCCATCCTCACTAACTTTCTCCACACTTCCCTATCATCAAAAATTTCCTTCACTTCAACAACATCCATACCTCGAGTCATACATGCTCTTTAATTCTTAAAAATCTTAAGTTTCTCTTTTTCATACATTCGTCTACCACATTTAAGCTCTACTTTAATCTATTCAAGCTGGTAAGCGATGTGTTTTTAACTTAATTTATGACATGATACCTTTTGCCAATGGTAGCTAATTTCAATGCCTTGGTTTTAGTGTCCTAATTTTTTTTTAGCACCGCGTCTTTCTACCCGTTCGTGTTATTTGCCTATGTATGTATGAGTTAGGGAGTATGGAAGCTTAGTTTAGAGGAAATACACCCGCATTTGCGTGGGTAGAGAGGGGAAAACTATTTAAGAAAATCCCCCTCAGTGCATCCGATCAAACCCCGATCTCCCCTTCTTCGCCAGTTTAGTCCAACACGAGATTAGCGCGTTCACCGAAGTGGGTAAAACGTTTCTTCCTCTTGACGATCTCACTATATATATATATATATATATATATATATATATATATATATATATATA
>CABFVX010001482.1:107428-124182 GCA_902151425.1 Timema shepardi | reverse complement strand
GGGGGGGGGGGGGGGGGGAGAGAGAGGAAAGTTTGGAGCAGGCTACACCTGGTCGAAAGGCTCACAAACATTTTGAGTGGATATGTTACAGGAGTGGGCTCTTGAAAACAAAAAAAGGAAGTGAAATGAGGACACGCAACAAATTAAAGACTAATAGTGTTATTAACGATCAGATAAGGTCGCATTGTAGAGGGAAATCTTAAGAAAATGTATCAGCATTCATCTGAGAGAAGATACGAGAATAGTTTCGTGGAAATACCTACCCCAAATGCCCCCAGATCACCCTCATACTCACTATCACCTCATCTCATCGGGACATGGAAAGAGCCTCCATGGAAAGGATGTACGATCAGTACATTCGGGCGTCCCCTGTAGTACTGTACATTATTAGTACGGGCCATCCTTTCCATCACTAGCCCAGACGCGCATATATTATTATCATCTACGGGCTAAGGATGAGGCGAGGGTTGATCCGAGGGCTGGTATCAGATGGAGTGAGTGTGAGGGTTGGTTTTCATAAGTATCTTTCTATTATTATTATTATTATTATTATTAGCACCGCGTCTTACCACCCGTTCGGGTTATACGCACTTACGCTAATGTGTAATGGTAGGGTGATTGTGAGATGAAATGGAGGACCTACAGTTTAACGTGGAATCCGAACCATGGTGGAGGTCTGGCATTCCCTTTCTATTATTAATAATAATTATAATAATAGTAGTGATAGTGCTTTTTTATAAAAAATAATTGTACCTGTCTAGTTATGATAATGAGGATTTATAAGAATAAACACTATTTTTATTAGAATTTTTTTAATTTTAATACAAAATTACTTGGCTGCACATTAGAGCAAAGTTATTTTTTAGCACCACGTCTAACTGCCCATTCTTTTTATACTCCTATGTATTAATTACACTAATGAATTAGGGATGAGAAAGGTTAAATGTATAGGAAATGATCAAATGAACCCAAATTTACCCATTTGTATATAAGTTGAAAGAGTTATTGTCTAGTTCAAGTTGAAGATAGTGGAAGGGAGATTCATTCATCAGGTTATCAACTTTGCGAATGATTTTTCGATTTAGGGGATGTGGTGAGAGGGGGTGATCTGCCCAATTCCCCCCCCCCCTCAACCCAGCTCTTGGATGAGGAGGCTATTCAGGGTAAATGCACCAGCTTAAATGAAATAGGGATAAGGAAAAACACAGTGATAAAGACCACGTTAAAAAAAACACTGCACCCAATTAAGATTAAAACCTTGACTTCACCATTTCAGTTTATTGTGAAACTGCGGGTGCATCAGGGTGGGAATCTGATTGTTGTGTGGCTCTTAGAATTAATTAATTAATATAGGCCGTCAATATTTTCTAAATGCGTAACAAAACAAAAGCGATTGTACTTCATTTTATATTTATAAAAGCGAAGTTGCCATTACTTTTTATAATATAAATTGTAATATGCCTACAATCCATCGTGTGAATTGCTAAATAGCTTAAGGGGGCCGTCTTTTTAAGCGAGAAACTGCCTCACGGACGTTTATATTTCACGATGTTATTTCAAAGTATGATCAACGCCAAAATAAAGTCGAAAGATTCCAACAGGATTATGTTTCCTTAACAAAATTATAGTTTGAGTTTTATTAATAGAAAAAAAATTAGTGTGAAAATTTGAGATTAGTTCATTTTCAACGACTTCTTAAGAATTTAAAAAACAATTATTTGTTAGGGGAAGGCTGAATCTAGAGCCTGGTTTTATCAATCCTAGTCTTATAGCTCCGCTAATATGCTTAAAAAATCGTTGAAGATGAGCTAATATTACATTTTCAAAGGTTTTTCTTTTATTAATAAAACTCAAACCATAGGGTTGATAAAGAAAATGAGCCCTATCGGAATCTTTCTAATTTATTTGGCGTGGACCATATTTTGAAATAACGGATCATATAATTAAATATTGCGTTAGAGCTAAACGTCTGCGCAGATATTTATTGCTTAACAAGACGGACCCCTTACTCACTTTCCCTTCCATCCCCACTTTAAAAAAATGTTGTGAAGGATCAGTGAACTTTTTTTATGTCGTCAATAAGTTTTGAAGGACGCCCCCTACCCCTCTTGATGTCTCCAAGGAGCTCAGTTACCTGTGTCGGCTCGGCTAGTTCTAGTAATTACCCATGGTAATGACGGACACTTGAGATAACCAAGACAGAACGCGCGAGCCAGTGTAGCCAACTCTATGCAACCAATTATACCTAGCTAATTAACAACAGATGATACGTTGACGTTTAAAAAAATTGTATACAAGTATACACCACTAAATATGCACTTTGGCTCTTAACACGTTCTACTAAAAACATCTTTAGAAAAAATTCATTTTTGTCGTATCAAAATAAAAGAATGTATTATTTATATTTTAATTTTCTACTTTTAAAAAGGGAATGGTATAGTTAAAATATTTCGAATTTATTAAATATTATTTCATTTTCATTTATTCGAGTTATTTGACGTTAAATCTCTGAATTGACAGATTATATCAGCATACGACTTATAAACTATCTTAAATCTATAACAGACACATCATACAGCCCCCCTGCGCATTAATTTATCACTATGAAATGAGAAACACCCATTTCACCAATGATACATTTTTAGGCCATGCCAGCAATCGAACCGGGGACCTTTAACTCAGTAGCCAGTCGATTTCTTTTTAAAATAAAATAAAATACAAGTTTAGCAATAAGTTTTGAATATAATTCAAAAGTTACTCTTTTAAAGTAGTTCCACTTGTTTTTGAATTTGCTTTTTTTTTAGTATCATATTAAATACAAGGGTCACTATCGGGTTAATTTAAGGGTCGGGCGGCTAGAGAATATTTTTTTAGAGAAGGTATTTCAACAATAATGTGAAGAGAGGATGGGATAAACTACAGGGATAAAACATACACATGGAAGAAACAGAAAAGCTTCTTAGCCCAGCCGAGAATCGAACTTTGACCTCTCGTTGTCTTATTAGAATATTGACATCTTTAACTACGTAACCCTTGCTTCGAGCTCATTACCAATGAATTATAATTTTTTTATCCATTAACCCACTATTAGAGCAGCTATGTGTAGCAATCTCGGATGGGTAGTAAGAATTGGTGCACAAAAATAGAGCTGATTCAGCTGTAAGCGCTTGATAAAGTCCTCCTCCACTCTCCCACTATGACTTCCAACCCACTCTCTGTCATGGCAGAGTCCCGTGATTGTTCTAACATGTTAAAGGTTTGTTTAAAACCCTTGTCGAGGTAATCTTTCTTGGATGGATGTCATTACTGGAAGGCTTCTGTTGGTAATATCTTACCAGTCTGGCACCTTTCCAATCCAAAGAGTGCGCCCTAACGTGTGCACTCCTTGCTGTTATTTATATCCGTGTGTCTTCCCACTTACAGTAGCCCCATGGATTCTTTGGTGCTGACTGACAGCTCACAACTGACAGTTGATGGCTTTGAAAAGTTATCAGCCCAAATTATGTATCCCTACGCCAAACCAAATGATCTGCAAAAAACATGTGTTTAGCAGCTGTCACTTTTGACGGTCAAAATGTAGGTATATATCTAAATGTTGACTGTCAGAAGTCAGCTGTGAGCTGTCAGTCAGCACCAAAGAAGCCATGAGGCTACTGTAGGCTCAGTAACTACTGTACACCTCCGTTTAAAACATTATACTACTATAAAGACACACGGCTGACTCACTCACTGACATTAATGTATACCCACTTCCAGATGAGATAGAAACTTGAAATTTGGAAAACTTATAGCTTATATAGCCTGTGAGACCAACGGGAAAATTACAAAAGTTAGAAAAAAAACTTTTTTTTTATCCCCTTTCCAAAAAAAATATATCAAAATTTCTGAGCAACTTTAAAGTCAGTGAGTACCTTTCTTTGGAGGTTTCTTGTGGCTAAAATGTAAGACCTATCAAAAAAACGGCTCTGGGATTACATTAGTTTACATCCACTTGCAAAGAAAACTCGAGCAAAGTAAGATTAACATTCAGCAAAGACTTCAATTTTTGTTCAATAGCAATATATACATTTAAATCCCTCGTAGCCCAGTTTGTGAAAACATTAGCCAGTACTAATTACTTCTGCCCAGAGGACATCCGAATGTACTAATCGTACATCCTTTCAATGGAGACCCTTTCCATGTCCCGATGAGATGAGGTGATGCTGATAGTGAGTATGAGGGTGTAGTACCAGTGGAAACACTTAAAACTAACTTAAGCCTAACCAACCAAACTCTGATAGCCATTGGGGTAGTTCCCTTTTTGAGGGGGTGGAGGGAAATTCGAAGGTATCAGCCAGAAATTGAACCCAATGCTTTTAGGTTCGTAATCAGGTGCACTGGCCACTATACCATGGGGGGCGGTTAATTATCTGGTTAATAATAGTCTTAAGAGTTTTGGAGCCACCCTGTATAGTCAGTCGATTCAGAAAATACGCGTTAAATTCCTCGAATAAATTAAATGAAAAAATTCACATATCGTATGTACCAGTATGCAACTTTCAATATTATTCCAGTGGTTTGTTTTTTATGGGGGGGGGGGGTTAGCTTTGTTGCTACTAAATTGCTCACGCGTCTCAGCGCAGTAATGATAGCTTCATCCCACTAGTGTTTTGATAGAAAGCTACCACTTAAAAAAAAAGACTAAATCTTAGACTTCTCTTCAGATCGACGCTTGTGATGAGTCCCGAAAGGGAGGGCATCTAAAAGGACCGACTCTTCAGTCAATAATCGCCGCTACCACATTTTTCAATTGGCCTCTAATAGTAGGTCGGGTATAGGTAACAATTACATTGGAGCTTGATTAGATCTAGCAGTCACAAAAAAAAAGTGAGGGGAAGGGTGAGTCGGAGAGGAGGGGAAGTTAACTCACTAAACGTTCTGGAGGCTGTTAATTTGACAGTCAACATAACCAGATTATTTTTATATTATAATTCAAACCTTAAGGGCTATATAAGAATTTTATTTTAAGTATCATATTAGCATAATAATAATTAGTTGGTGTTGTGATTTAATTTATTTTTATTTTTTGTTTTTCATTTAACACAAGGATAGTAATCATGGTCCAATTTCCATACGAAGAACCTTTTATAAAATGGAAAAAATATTTTTTATGAGCAACACTGATAACATTTTAATCTGGACATGTATCATTTAGATAATCGCCAAAATAAATCCTTCCGCATTCTTAATTATCATATATGCAAATAACCTAAACAGGTATTAAATATGTGGTGGTAAAACACTAAAAAAAATTATATTATTATTTGACTAAAGGCCAAACAATTAGTCTAGATTTGTTATTTACAGTTATCGCCATATCTAAATTTCATTTTATTTTAATTAAAAAATGACACCCGGATCATTAAGGAATATTATATTTAGATAAAGCTAAAATATACTGTTACTGTCGTAATGGTAATTTACTCTGTATTTTAGTTATTTTTGTATGACTCGTTGCTAGCCTGTAAAAAGCTATTGTAGTTTTTTGGTCAGAATTTTAAACAAGTAAAATTAGTTTGAAATAAAACTATTACTACTATTCCAAAGACTCAAATTAATTCAATAAAAGTTCTCAACATCTGATTTTATGTAATTGACATTGCCAAGCAACAGGTTTTAGCCTTATATTAAAAGGTTTTTTTATTTTCTTGGTTTTATTGTTCATAAGTGAATGTATTATGTTAAAATATTGTTAAAATTAAGTTAATACATTGATTTTATTACACGTGGATGATTGGATAATCCTTTTTTAAAAAAATACAAACTTTTTTGTCGTAAAAGTTGATAATACTCTGTTATTAAATGGGGTATACATTGAATCAGTATATCTTTAATTGACCCTAGCTATTTTAAGATAATTAAATAAATTGAAACGATAAAATGTCACTTAAGTTATTTCCTTTTATAAGTGACCTGGCGGGCTAGGGGTAAGGTGTCTGACTTCTGTGCTGGGGGTCCGGGTTTCAATCCTCTATCCAGGCACTGATTGCCAAACCCTTCCTTCACCTCTGACAAGGTGTGTATTAATCACAGCTTGTGAATGTAGGGAATGCCAGGCCTCCACCGTGGTTCGGATCCCACGTTAAACTGTAGGTCCTCCACTTCATATCGCAATCACCCTACCATTACACATTATCGTAAGTGCGTACTACCCGAACGGGTAGTAAGACGCGGTGCTAATAATAATAATAATAATAATAATCTATAGTCATACTTCCAGCAAAAAAGCTTTTAGAAAACGCGAAAAATAAAAATCTGCGATAGTAAACATTTACACAAAAAGGTAGGCCTATATGACCTCGACCAAAAATTCATGTCATCTGTAATATCACAATAACAACTGGATAGGCGTATTAGAATATGAAAGTAATTTTAATATCATTCTTGAATTGTCAGACAAGGTTCTTCCTTAGTGTTAACCAACTGAGCAAGTCCCTTAGAATGTGCACATTAAATACCCACCTTTTAAATAAAAATAAAAATCATATCCAGACATTGTTTCTAAGAAAAAATTGTTTCTTGGAAGTTGGTCATGATGACATTTAGTGCATGTAGCAGAAGAATTACGACTTTTGTTAGCGATACCAGCGGAATCGTCTTAAGTGCATGTCCTGGAAGGAGTTTTATATCCATCCACGTGCTCCTTTAACACACCCTTCCCCTCCTCCGACTAGACAAACTCCAGACAACTCCAAGATACCGACCGGGTCTCTCAATCGGACACACTTCCCCTCCGCTATCGCAAAAACCTGGAGTCATAAATTGCCGCTGGGTGTATATTTACATTTTGCGTCTCGGGCAATTATTACCATACTCCCAGAGAAATCTGGCTGTCGGGAATTCCCCTCCAGTCGGGAGATATTGAAAAGTCTGTGGGATGATTTGGGCTATGTAATGTGGATCTGTTCTAATTGTTTGATAGACCTTAAGTTTATAGAGACTTTTTTTTACTTTTTTAATTCTACACGTATAAATATACCCATTCGGTAAATCTGCAAATAACACTAATTTAAGATAACAATGTGAAGAATATAAATTTTAAGGAAATGCGATCAAATTTGCCTGTAGCTTGGAAGGCAAAACTACATTGAAAATCACAGAATAAAAAAAAAATCCAGAAGTGAGGCACAATACCACATATAAAATCATAGCAACAACTTTATCCTGAGGAAAAGAAGGCAATATAGCATTTAAAATCACAAGCAACTATGTTTTCCCGAGGAGAGGCAGGCAAGACCACATTGATAATCACAGCAACGATGTTTTCCCTAGGAGAGGCAGGCAAGACCACATTTATAATCACAGCAACGATGTTTTCCCGAGGAGAGGCAGGCAAGACCACATTGATAATCACAGCAACGATGTTTTCCCGAGGAGAGGCAGGCAAGACCACATTGATAATCACAGCAACGATGTTTTCCCGAGGAGAGGCAGGCAAGAAGACCACAATACATGCTACAAAACCAGCCTTCCTGACAATAATGACAAAATGCAAGGCGGGTATAACACCTCCGACCAATTAGTCACTGGTGTACATTTCAAGATTTTAATCTTTCTAAGTTAAGATGATGAAGTGGTTAATTTGTAGGGTAGTTTATTTTAAATTGCTGCTGAATAAATAGGGAAATAAGATCAAATTTGGGGATATTTATTTCATAGCCATGTTCAAACATTAAAAAATGGAAAATATCACTATCTGGATTTTTATTTCAACTCAGTGTCTGAACGATTATATCACTATCCCCCCACTCCCCCCAAGGTAAATGTTTCACTGTAGTGATAGATAATTGGGAAGGATTGTCTTGCGTCAACAATTAAAATAGCTCTATCGTATGGAATCTCATTTTTTTATGTGTACAGATTGTTAAAATGACAAACACTAAAAAAGAATGTTTAAAAAAACCTTGACTCGCAATGTTATACATGCCACCTTAAAAGGAAACGTTTTAATACTTTCATAAAGTTTCATATATGTTCACTGTCAAGTGTTTTACAGCCTCAATTTGTTCCCGGCAGATTTCACTTCAAACATAATTAATCCAAGGCTATCCCATCCACTGTCTCAATTAAATTCACCCATCGCTTACAACTTTCCTCCCGACTTTCTCTCTCTCTCTCTCGCTTGCTATTTATTTATCTATCTCATTCGTCAGTGCGCTGCAATCTAAAAAGGAAGGCCACTTTAGTTCTGAGTGGATTCTGAATAGTAAGTCTACTTTGAAAGTGTAATAACTAATAACCGTGATTCTGTAGTTTATTCTAATGACCATTGTAACGAGACATAAAACCAGAGTAATAAACGACACAGATTACGCATTAATATAAGCATAGAGGCTGTAAATTCGACATTCAAACAACGCATGAAGAAGTATAATGAAAAATGATAGAGGTAGTAGTACACCTTTAAGCAAATATTTTATTTTAAAGCTCTTACTATTTATAACAGCCTGATTTTTTTTTAATGGTGTTGTCCCTTTTACAACTTTATTAAATTCTATTAAAAAAAACTATATAGTTCTTGAAACATGGTCAACAAGTAAAGAATAATATATTCAGAGTATAATAAAAGGTAGGCCTGTATTATGTCTCAAGCTTGCCATTTCTGAGCGTTTAGTCCATACGCTTTTGATTATTTCAAGGTTGTATTTACATTGTTAAACACACATTTTTAAAGATCAAACAACGAACATTAATTGCGTTCAATTTCATTATTGACTTTTCCGCAGACTCGAAATCTATTCCTCTCTTTGTCTGCAATTTTGTGGGAGACATAAGATAATTATATTATTAAGTGCTTAATATGTCTATATATTGGGTGTCTGAGCTACATCATTCGCAGGCCCTTTTGTGGAAAGATTAGCCAGTACTAATGTACCGTTGCTCAGGAAACTCCTGAATGTACTAATTTACCGTTGCCCCGTGGATTCTCGAATGTACTAATCGTACATCCTTTCCATGTCTCAATGAGGTGAGGTGATGGAGATAGTGAGTATGAGGGTGATGGTGAGTATGAGGGTGATGGTGAGTATGAGGGTGATGGTGAGTATGAGGGTGATGGTGAGAATGAGAGTGATGGCGAGAATGAGGGTGATGGCGAGTATGAGGGTGATGGCGAGTATGAGGGTGATGGCGAGTATGAGGGTGATGGCGAGTATGAGGGTGATGGCGAGTATGAGGGTGATGGCGAGAATGTGGGTGATGGCGAGAATGAGGGTGATGGCGAGTATGTGGGTGATGGCGAGTATGAGGCTTTGAAACTAGTGAAATTATTAAACCTAACTTAAGCCTAATCAACCAAACCCTGGAGACCGTTGTGGTGGTTCCCTTTGGGGGAAAATACCCAAGGTACCAGCAGGGAATAAAACCTGGGACCTCTAGGATCGTATCAAGGTCAGAAAGTGATCGTTAAATCCCTCAAATAAATAAATAAAGAATTAAAATTCTCACGAAACTCTTCTGGAAAATGAAACAACCTATTACGTTTCGCTCTTTTCCTATTTCCTCAATGGTGATGCATAAAAAGAATCTCACTGAAAGAAAGGGTGAGATAGGGGGGGNGGGGGGGAATACACCATGCCATCAGCTAATTATTATTCTGTCATTCAGAGTTGTAGAGTTCCAGTGTGAAAGAGATTGGGTGGAAGTTAGCAAACACGAAATACATGATATGTGTGGACATGATGCTAGTCATGTGTGTAGACAACATTTCTTATATGGACATGTACGACACAAAGAAGGATGCGCAATGGAATGAGTAATTGAAAAAGCATTCATGTAAAAACTAGACATGCTAAATTGTTGGTATTTAAATTTTCCAGCTAGACTTATATTATGTGTTTAAGTCGGAGTGGGGGGTTTTAAAATGAGAATTAATATCATTTGAACGAATTTCAAGAAAATCGATTTCTTCTCTTTTGGTCCTCCACTAAACTACCATTAAATTTAAGGTTAGATATCTAATTACAAAAACTACTTGAGGGTGGTGGGAGGGGGGCCTTATGAACATCCCAGACACAAAGTTTTAGCCCAATCTGTAAAAGGGTTTCGGTTCTAGCCCGAGGTACAGACAGACAGAAGGCCCACGAAAACTACTTTTTTGTTTTGTTTCAGAAGGTCAAGAAACGTCGACATTTATCAAAATCTCGAGTTCGAATTTTTTTACGGTCACAATATTTCTCCCTCTGAGGTGTCGAGAGAAAGTAAAAATAGCTGGTAAGATTGTACGAACATTATTTTAATCAAAACTATCCTACATTCAGTAGTTTTACTTTGTGACATTACATCATCAAAGTTTCGATGTGTGTGTGTATATATATAACATTCCCAAATATTTCCTTTAAAATTATGTGCTCTATTTATCCATCTTTGTAGAAAAATACATTTTTTATTGGGGCGACCTTTCGGTCAAAGGGTAAGGTGTCTGACTTTTGGGCTGAGGGTCCGGGATTCAATCCTCGGTCCCGGCACAAATTTATCTAATTACCAAACGCTTCCTTCAACTCTGACAAGACGTGTATTAATCACAACTTGTGAATGTGGGGAATGCCAGGCCTCCACCGTGGTTCGGATCCCACGTTAAACTGTAGGTCCTCCATTTCATCTCACAGTCACCCTACCATTACACATTAGCTTAAGTGCGTATAACCCGAACGGTTAGTAAGACGTGGTGCTAATAATAATATTTTTTATTGCTTCCTTTATGCTGTCTAAACTCTCCAATGTTATTTGAAGAGCTTGGAAAAAAAAATCTTGTTTCTCAAAAGTTTACTATGTGTCTAATCTTTTCTTTAAAAGCTCTCTTTCAATAGACTCAGGACGAAATGTAAGCTATAGTTTTACAAACAACAACAAATTGTTCCTAGTCCCAATAATAGAAAAGAGAATGAAAGGGAGAGAATTTACATAACAACGAAGAGTGCGACATCTTGTAAGCGTTTCAACGACTTTCTTAAAAAGGTTATATGTGAAGTGGTTTATCAGCATTTCCGCCAGCCCTTGTCATGGCATTTCCCAACATTACAAGTAAATCAAGTTTTTACCGGACACAAGACAGATGCTAGGTTTCTGAAGGAAACACAGTTGTGTCAAAAAAATCTTATTGTTTGGAGTTAAAGGGGAATTGTCTGTGAGGGTTAGGGAGGGGGGGATCTTATAAACTAACCATGTGGAAAGATTCATTCAAAGATCTTCCTATGAAGACATCCTATTGAAAACTACTCCTTTAATGAACTTGAGCCAGAAACTCAACTTGACCAATGGACTTCCCCGAGTTTTTCCCGTATTTCCCCTGATATTTTCCAAAAATTTCCGACTCAAAATAAAGGCACACCCTTCGAGCCCCTCCCCCTCCTCCCAATCCCCACCCCGCTTCCCCACGTTTTTTTTATTAATCATTATTATGACTAATATTAAGTTTAAAAAATTAATCAAACATATTTTTAGATTTTTGTGTTAACATAGTCTACAAGGAATTATAAAATAAATTACACAGCTAAATAAAAGACATTTTGAATTATATTGTAATTTACTGACTTAGTGATTAATATATTTCTTATTTTGAGTAGAACGACATTTTCCACGGATTTTTTTTATTTGTCAAATTTCCGGTTCATTCCAGTTTTTACTAATTTTCCCGGAGGGTAGACACCCTGATACTAAGTATCAAGAATGAAATGTAGCCTAACTCAGAGAATCGACAACGCATAAAACTAATTTTGAAATAGAATCGGATAAGGTCAACGAAAGATAAATTTTTGTTACAGAGATGAAAAAACAAATCAATGACTTGTATATTCAATTTTTTTTTAAATTGTCAAGTGATGGAGAAAGGGGGTTAGCAGTGCGTTTATTCTAAAGGGTAATTTTTTTTAGCACTACATATTACTACTCGTTCTGGTTATACGCTTATGTACTAACTAGCCAACGGTTTTATGGATTATGATGGTTATATTTAGAGGAAGTGTATCCTCATTTGCATGAAGAGAGAGAATGGAACATCGTTTCGGAAAAACCACCCTCAGTACACCCGACTGAGATTAGAATCTGAATCTCCCCATCATCTAAAGTCAAATCTACTGTGAAAATAGCGCCTTAAACCATGTGGCCCTATGTGAAATTAACCCAGCATAGTGAAAAAATGGTAGAACAGGGATAAACCTTCAATGTACCCAGTCAAGAGTCAAACCTTGACCTACTTTGTCACCAGCAATTCAATATATTGAAAGTTTGGTGCAGAGGGCGTGTGAAATTTTAATATTATACGCAGATAATAATTTACATGTGGAGATAATTGAAACAAACAAAAACACAGGAGGGTTACATTTTCCACACAAACAACAAATTTTGTAAACTGACGTAAGCTATTCATGTAAATTCTATTAATTATCTCTTCCTACTTATATTTAGGATAAACCTAACACAGCCTACATACATTGAATTTACCACTGAGTTTAACGAATCTACCTTAATTTGCCACTAATACATTTTCTAGCCTCACCGGGGATCAAAGCCACTATATTTATTTTATTAGACAGGTGCAACACCAACTGAGATAAGGTATGAGACTGCATTGAATAGGCTTAACAAACGAATGTGGCAACTGTCCCTCTTCAAAATGGTTTTCTACTCTCCCTCCACGCAAATGCGGGTACACTTCCTCTAAATATACATACCTAATCACGCCGTTCCCTTACGGCATAAGCAAGAAACTGTAAATATAGCCCAAAAAAACAGCTCTGTACCTAATCCATCCTCACTAACTTCCTCCACACGTCCCTATTCTTACATACTCTTTTCCACACATTCTTGTACAACATTTAGCCACGTCTTACATGGCCTACCCCTTCCTTTCGATCCACACACTCTACCTTCATATATTTGCTTCATCACTAAATCCACTCTCATCCTCTCAACATGTACAAACCAACGTAACACACTTCTTTCCCATTGACCTGTTGGATTCCCTTTCAAACCGCACTCCTTGAGCAGCCATTCATCTCACTGACTTTATCCATACGAGTTTTTCCACATACTTTTCTTAGATAGTTCATTATATAAATATCTGCATCTAAAAACATCCTTCCTAATCCCTAAAACCACAAACGTGATTAGTACATAACCCAAAAGGATAGTAAAACGCTGTACTAAAAAACAAAAACGGTCCCCTTCAAACTTGCGAAGGCTTTGGCTCTGCCAAACGGATAAAGATCTGAACACTAAATCCTTAACTTGTTAGATTTCCCCTTTGTTGCTGTCTGGCGAGCGAGTCTTGTGTGTTGCCTATCCAAATCACGCGGTCTTAACCGGTCCTATCCAGACCAACGTGCCATTTTCTGTATTTCTTGACATGGCTTATTAATTATATTTAAATAAATAAACACAGTTACGCATAATTAATTTGTTTGAAGTAATGTTATCTATACATTAGTAAAATATTAATCAAAAGCTGACAAAACCGTTTAATTCAAAGGAAATACCTGTGATCTCGTCTCGTGAAAACCAAACGGTTAATCTTGTTAATATTTTATTATATCAAAGACTAGTATGATAAATGTTGACGTTAATTTATAAAAGAGTAGATTATATATAATATTGTACTAATGTGCTTTGTCAATTTTTAAAACACGTTTCAAATTAGTTTTTAATAAAAATGAAATGTGTGTATGGAGCCAGAATACCACACACACACACACACACACATATATATATATATATATATATATATATATACGTATATAACAAAGTAGATGGATAACTATATTACCAGATATAGAGAGAAACATATAATAGTATATATAACTGGAGAGATAATTAAGTAGATATATAACTAGATAATCAGAAAGATAAATAACATATATATATAATATATAGATAGCTAACAAGAAAGATGTAACCTATAGCCATATATTATTATTATTATTATTATTATTATCACCACGTCCTACTAACCGATCGGGTTATACGCACTTATGCTAATGTGTAATGGTAGGGTGATTGTGAGATGAAATGGAGGACCTACAGTTTAACGTGGAGATCCGAACCACGGTGGAGGCCTGGCATTCCTCACACATTCACAAGTTGTGATTAATACACGTCTTGTCAGAGGTGAAGGAAGGGTTTGGGTATCAGATAAATCTGTGCCTTGGCCGAGGATTGAACCCCGGACCCCCAGCACAGAAGTCAGACACCTTACCCCTAGACCTTCAGGTCATATATAGCCATATAGAGATACAATCAGAAATATGTATGATTAGATAGATAAATTACTATATAATCATATATATAGGCTATATAACCAGATATAAAAATAACACTATATAAAGAAGCCAGATATTAAGATAACCAGATATATAAACGACCATATATATTATTAGGTGAATAAATAAATTACTAGATATACATATATATATACAAGCAGATAGATGAGCAGACAGATAGATGCCTAGATAAAGAGCGCCTCACCCCTGTCGACGATCTTGCCAAACAGGTTCTTGCCTCTGAGGAAGTTCCTGGTCGAACAGTTCCACCTCCTGTTCCTGAATTGGTACTGACACTCGAGGATGGCCTGGTTGGCGCCCTTGGCCACTGCCACCAGCACCCCTGGGTTCTCCCTCACCAGACGCCTCTGTTTCCTCCTTAAGGTGGCGTGGACCGCCGGGTCCATGTACAACACACCGGGCGACAAGGGCAAGAGGTTGTTCGGTTCACCCGCCTTAGCGATCCCCCTGAAAAAAACAAAACAAAAAACACGTCCTTCAGTCTTCAACACTATCTCTCTCTCGTCAGATCTTCTCGGGGCTTNTGTGAAAAGGGAAAGGTCCGGGGGTTTCCCCCCCCCCCCCCCATTCAAGTAGGCCTTTCCGATTTCAACTGTTCAGAACGGAAGGCGAAACTGTACGTGTATTGGGGGTCTATAAGGGGGGCAGGGGCTCCCTTGAGGTCAACTGGTCAGAGAGGTTAATAATAACAACCAAAGCTTGGTCACGTGGTCTAATGCGCTACTCTCTCAGTAGACTAGACTGTCGATGAAGGGGAGATCAAGGTTCGAATCTCAGTCGAGTATACCGAGGGTGTTTTTTTTTTCCTAAATAATTTTCCACTCCTCCTCCATGCAAATTCAAGTACACTTGCTTTAAATATAGCATTCCTGATCCTTAAAAACATTAGCGTAATTAGTTCATAAACGTATTATCCGAGGGCCCGCTTGAATTGCGGAACAACCTGAATTCTTATTCAACTCCTAACCCCCAGCTTAACCTAACCGAGCCTTGCCTAGCCCCCATATTCCATTTTGAACAGTCATTATGAATTTAATCTTTACTCAGCAGTTTGTGTAAGGGCATTACAGAGCTCGGATGAGTTGTTCGGCAATTCGTGTGGGTCCGTTTTATTTGTTCGGCAATTCGTGTGCGCCCGTTTTAGTTGTTCGGCAATTTGTGTGCATCCTAATCTAAGCGATTAGTCATATGAGGTGAATTTTTGAACAAATTAAATCCAAACCCATGGCTAAAAAACACCTGTGTGTGTGTGTGTGTGTGCTAGAATTCACATTAACAAATGACTTGACCTGTTTCGATGATCGTATGGTCTAAGGCGCCACTCTCGTGTTTATACTAGACCACCTATGACAAGGAGATCGGGGATCGAATCCCAGTTGCGCGTAATGAAGGTGGTTTTCTACTCTACATCCTCGCAAATGTGGGTACAATTTCTTTGATTTCAAACTTTCTAATCCTTATACCCTTAGCGTGATTAGAACATATGCGTGTAGCCTGAACAGGTATTAAGACGCGGCGTTAGAGAAAAAAATATACTGCTCGCTGGCAGAACTTGCCACCAGTGTCTGACATCAAATACTGCTCGCTGGCAGAACTTGCCACCAGTGTCCGACACAAATACTTCTCGCTGGCAGAACTTCCCACCAGTGTCCGACACACACATACTGCTCGCTGGCAGAACTTCCCACCAGTGTCCGACACAAATACTGCTCGCTGGCAGAACTTCCCACCAGTGTCCGACACAAATACTGCTCGCTGGCAGAACTTCCCACCAGTGTCTGACACACACATACTGCTCGCTGGCAGAACTTCCCACCTGTGTCCGACACAAATACTGCTCGCTGGCAGAACTTCCCACCAGTGTCCGACACAAATACTGCTCGCTGGCAGAACTTCCAACCAGTGCCCGACACAAATACTGCTCGCTGGCAGAACTTCCCACCAGTGTCCGACACAAATACTGCTCGCTGGCAGAACTTCCCACCAGTGTCCGACACATTGTATTCCAGTGTGAAAAGACCCTTAGATGCTGTGCTGATGCACCCACAGGTTCCTTAGGGGTGGCACAAAAGCAAACTAAAAGAGTTATTTTAGGCCCCAACTAACCCCCCTTCTCTCCCCTGAGGGTTTGTTCTTCTTCCTAAGAAGTCACGTCCTCTATTGTTTTCACTGCTAACAAAATGAAACCTCAACAGGGTTAATCGTTTTTCTACAGTTGTTTCCCCTGCAAACAACTCGCGAATGAACTCTATAGACTCTTCTCTTTTCCTCAGAAGTTTTTTTTTGTTCCTCCAAAACAGGGTTATGTTTGTTTATTTTTAGTGGTAGAAATACGATCTGTGTTGACGTTAAACCAGCCTATTTTCACCCAGGTCTTTCGGAAGAAACAAGTCTGATGTTTTATTTAGGAAGGTCGTTATAAATATCTCGGGGGGGGGG
>CABFVX010001482.1:84502-107413 GCA_902151425.1 Timema shepardi | reverse complement strand
GGGGGGGGGGATCTTTATATTCTGAAGGTGAGATACTAACTAGACTGAAAGTGGTTTTGCAAAAAAAATGTAAAACAGCTTAATCAAGAGCGTGCATAAGATGCCAATCAACTCTGTAAATAGTAAATTTAAATATTACACACATAATATGCCGTCAATAATTAAAGTACAAATCAAATTATAAAAATAAATAATAAAAGTATTTGTTACTTTTACATGTTTCTATCTAAGTGCCCTATCATTATTAACCAATTTCGTCTCTCCCCCGGCCCCCTTTTTTTTCTTTTTCTCCCTGTTTTATGTAGTTGCGTTGCGCGTTTCACACTCCCCTCCTGATGAGTTTCGATAGAATGAAACCTAGGTCGGGAGTTTGGGCGTTGGGTCGATTTTTTTCAACAAGAGGTGGCCATTACCACTTTTTCCAGTGGCAGCAATGTAAAGTGTGAACTGTGTTCTTTTCATTGTAAAAGCCATATATTGTGTTTGGACCTTTTTGTATGTTTTATCCACCTTTCCTGTACCCTCTTCCAAATATAACATTAAGTTAAATAGAAAAAAAGACAAGAAATCTGAATTAGTTTATGGTTCATGGTCGCATGAAGGTGAGGAATAAATCCTGATTGCACAATGGAATGATCCACAACGGTGGACACGTGAACACAAAGTTGTCAATCTTGTCTAGTCTGTATTTCCGATGTTCAAACCCCGGCTAGGCCGTATATATACAAGAAAACATTATTATATAATGCATTATGTAACATTTAAATGTAAACTAGCATCCCCGGTGGTTTTGGAGTGGTTCTGCCTGAAAATTGAGAGTAAAAAAAATTATATATTGAGTGTAAGGAGAATATAACCCTTAGTGGTGGTAGCTCGATCCATAGGTACCGATATTGGGGTGCTCTATAAAAATGAGTTAGGGTTGGTATAATATTTATAAATTTTAAAACGCAGTATTTTTAAAAAAAATGACCAAACTTAAGGTGCAATTTGTTAGTCTTAATGTATGTTTAGTAAAATAAAATAAAAATAAATCTAATAGAATTATTATTTCTCGCCCCGCGTCTTACTACCCGTTCGGGTTGTGCGCACTTACGCTAATATGTAATGATAGGGTGATTGTGAGATGAAATGGAGGACCTACAGTTTAACGTGGGATCCGAACCATGGCAGAGGCCTGGCATTCCACACATTCACAAGCTGTGATTAATACACGTCTTGTCAGAGGTGAAGGAAGTGTTTGGCAATTAGATAAATCTGTGCCGGGACCCCGGATTGAAAACCGGATCGCCAGCATAGAAGTACTGCCACTAACCAAACTATAATGGAAATATTTCGACAAATGCCGGGCTGTCGATACAATAGTGGCGAGTAATACCAACATAGGCTGTATCCGAATAGTCCAAGGCTCCTTATTCGGTCCCTTGAGTTTTAGACTTGATGATTTTACACTTCTCGCGCTGTTCATAGCGAAGACTGCATCAAACTATTTGAACGGCAACAACCATATTTAAAATAGCGGAAATCGTAAACCACTGCTCTTGCAGACGAAATGATAATACTAAAACAATTGCCAGTCAAACACCGCAACCGATACCGTGAGAAAAGCGCACGGCTGGTAGCCTTCGTATCCATGGTGACCAACACCTCGAGAAGACTGCATGTTTATCGTTCCCGACAATTCGGACACTTCTACACTTGGCCACGTGATTGCCAATGCAGTTAACAAGGGCACGAGTCAGGACGACGCCGCATAGGTAGACTATCCGGTTACAGCCTTAATCATTCTTGGATACATATCAGATGGCAGCACCCTCTATAAATCACTGTTCACATCGCAACCCTATATTTAAGATAGAACTAGCACCGTAATATTAAGGTTTAAAAAGGTTAAAATATTGGGGGAGAGGGAAGGCGTGAGCACCTATGAACATATTTTTGGGGGTGCATAATATGTAAATCACCCCCGCCTATGGCTCGAGATATTCGAGTTTGGTTTGTGCGTCCCTTGTGACAAGGGTCGAGGAACCGCCACTGTGAAGAATGGCCGGGCCCAGTGGGATGGCCGTGAGAACTTGTATCGGTCCGCTCCCGTGCGTGTTATGTATGTCCTTGTGTCCTCTCGGACTGTCAGACGGTCCGGCATCTGATAGAGGCACGCAGACTGCCTGGTCTACAGGGTGTCCACAAACAATACCAGGAGAGACAGACATATTCCCTGGTCTACAGGGTGTCCACAAACAATCCCAGGAGAGACAGACTGCCTGGTTTACAGGGTGTCTACAAACAATCCCAGGAGAGACAGACATATTCCCTGGTCTACAGGGTGTCTACAAACAATCCCAGGAGAGACAGACTGCCTGGTTTACAGGGTGTCTACAAACAATCCCAGGAGAGACAGAGATACTACCTGGGCTACAGGGTTTCCCCAAACAATCCCAGGAGAGACAGATATACTACCTGGGCTACAGAGTGTCCCCAAACAAACCCAGGAGAGATAGAGATACTACCTGGGCTACAGGGTGTCTACAAACAATCCCAGGAGAGACAGAGATACTACCTGGTCTACAGGGTGTCCCCAAACAAACCCAGGAGAGATAGAGATACTACCTGGTCTACAGGGTGTCTACAAACAATCCCAGAAGGGACAGACTGCCTGGGCTACAGGGTGTCCCCAAACAATCCCAGGAGAGAGAGATACTACCTGGGCTACAGGGTGTCCCCAAACAATCCCAGGAGAGACAGAGATACTACCTGGGCTACAGGGTGTCCCCAAACAAACCCAGGAGAGATAGAGATACTACCTGGGCTACAGGGTGTCTACAAACAGTCCCAGGAGAGACAGAGATACTACCTGGTCTACAGGGTGTCTACAAACAATCCCAGAAGGGACAGACTGCCTGGTCTACAGGGTGTCTACAAACAATCCCAGGAGAGACAGATACTAACTGGTCTACAGGGTGTCCCCAAACAATTCCAGGAGAGATAGAGATACTACCTGGGCTACAGGGTGTCTACAAACAATCCCAGAAGAGACAGACTGCCTGGTTTACAGGGTGTCTACAAACAATACCAGGAGAGATAGAGATACTACCTGGGCTACAGGGTGTCCCCAAACAAACCCAGGAGAGACAGACTGCCTGGTTTACAGGGTGTCTACAAACAATCCCAGGAGAGATAGAGATACTACCTGGGCTACAGGGTGTCCCCAAACAAACCTAGGAGAGACGGATACTAACTGGTCTACAGGGTGTCCCCAAACAATCCCGGGAGATACAGAGATACTACCTGGGCTACAGGGTGTCCCCAAACAAACCCAGGAGAGACAGATATACTACCTGGTCTGCAGGGTGTCCCCAAACAAACCCAGGAGAGATAGAGATACTACCTGGTCTACAGGGTGTCCCCAAACAAACCCAGGAGAGACAGAGATACTACCTGGTCTACAGGGTGTCCCCAAACAAACCCAGGAGAGATAGAGATACTACCTGGGCAACAGGGTGTCTACAAACAATCCCAGAAGAGACAGACTGCCTGGTTTACAGGGTGTCTACAAACAATACCAGGAGAGACAGATACTAACTGGTATACAGGGTGTCTACAAACAATCTCAGGAGAGACAGACTGCCTGGTTTACAGGGTGTCTACAAACAATCCCAGGAGAGATAGAGATACTACCTGGGCTACAGGGTGTCTACAAACAATCTCAGGAGAGACAGATACTAACTGGTATACAGGCTGTCCCCAAACAATCCCAGGAGAAATAGAGATACTACCTGGGCTACAGGGTGTCTACAAACAATCTCAGGAGAGACAGATACTAACTGGTCTACAGGGTGTCCCCAAACAATCCCAGGAGAGACAGAGATACTACCTGGGCTACAGGGTGTCCCCAAACAAACCCAGGAGAGAGATACTACCTGGGCAACAGGGTGTCTACAAACAATCTCAGGAGAGACGGATACTAACTGGTCTACAGGGTGTCCCCAAACAATCCCAGGAGATACAGAGATACTACCTGGGCTACAGGGTGTCTACGAACAATCCTAGGAGAGAGAGAGAGATATCTAACTAATCCTTAGAGTGCTCACAGGAACTAAACTCACAATTATTAAAGACGTAATACAAGAAGGAATAGGTTATGAGGCAGAGTAAGGATTAATTATATGAACTGTACCAGAAAATTTAGAAAACCATTTTGTTAAAATAAAAAAACTTGTGTGGGAGTTGATTGCTGCTCTCTCAGTTAACAGTCAAACGTATTATCCATGGAGCAGTTATTTGGTAAAAAGAAAGGGTTTTTTTCAATTCTATTGGTTACAAAATTGAATACCAATTTGATAAGGTCTTGTAGTTACAAAATAAGAATGAACAGTAATACAAAAGATAGTATAATTGGTATCTATTTTACGCATAATTTGAGTAAATTATTTTAATCAGGTGATAATTTTTTTGTTTTAACAAATAAACAAATACAGCCTCATTTGGGTAAGTGGTTGCTTTAAATAACTTTTATTTGTGTTTATTTTTCTTGATATTTTGTCAAACTTTTATTATTTGAGAGTGTCCATTATAGTAGGCCCAACTCAGCTCCTGGTACGCGCGAGGTATTATGGGAGTAAAAGGGAAAATAAAATACCTACGATATGCCAGAAATGTGTGCAGTACATTCGTATTTGAATGATTACTCGACATTACCCGCGGTACCGATGGGGGACCAAGCGACAAAGTTTCTTGTTAATAATTACAGTATGTCCTTATTATGACAGAATGAAGATTTGTGCACAATGATTATCTTTGAAGCCATTTTATAATGGTCAAAAACTGCCTTTTCTTGCAGTTTTTATCCAAATATAATTTAATATTTCAACAATGTTCAGTATTATGATAGAAAATTGGCAGCGTCATGGGCATGGGATTGATTTCAGAACTAATATCACCTTAGACTGGTGCAATATATTACAATTGAGATACGGAAGAGTCTTAAAATGATAACATCAAAAGGTCTGAGAGTTTATTTACACCCATAGGGGTTGTCTTTGAAACAAGTTATCCTGCTTGACTTAATGGTGAATATTATTTAGAGACTGGTATGAGCTATATACTGGCAAGACGATTAGAATGTTTTAAACCGACAAATTGAAGCGTTCTTGGCATAATATTTCAAAAACCGTCACATTAATATGAGCCAACAAACAAAGTCCATGACATCCACTTCGGTGGCCACGTGGACTAACGCGCTACTCTCGTAGTAGACTAGACTACCAATAATGGGGATATTGGGGTACGAATCTCACGTGGGTGTACCTTAAGGTTATTTCATAATTGTTTCCCACTCTCCCACCAAGCAAATGTGGGTGTATTCCCACTTAATATAAGCTTCCTGATCTCTAAAACCATCAGCGTAATTAGTACATTAGCGTATATTCCGAACGGGTAGTAAGACGTGGGGCTAAAAAAAAATCAACAAAAAAAAGTCCTTGACCAAGTCGAAAGTAAGAGGACATGTTCGAGAAGTAATCTTGAAAAACCTTATCTTTTACCTTTTCATCAGCCTTAATAGAATTACACAGTTCGATAAATAAAAGAGTCCTAGTATGTGTAGATTTTGCCGCCATACTTTTATACCTGGAAAAGTTTTTTTATGGGGGGATAGATGAAGGAACTAGCTTGCTACTTGTCAACATTAATTTGATACAGACGCTAAAGCTGCGATAAGGATTGCAGACGGTATTTCAAGTATGATCCTTTTTTCCAAAACATTTTTAAATACGTTAATATTTTGTAGTAAAGGTACCAAGACTGAGATGATATGGATGGACATGTAATGAGGACGGAGAAGGAGAGGATGCCAGAGAAAATTATGGAAATGAAGTATGCGGGAGAAAGACCGGAAGAGAGGCAAAGAAAGAGATGGGAGGAGCAGATAAAATAAAGTGTGCAAGTGAAAGGAGAGGAATAGAAGCAATAAAGGAGGAAGAATGGTGGAAGGATAAAGGAAGATAGAGGCATTTTACTAAACTGACCAAGCCACAGGCTGGAAACTGTTGATGATGATGATGATGATGATGATGTATGTAGTTTCTTAGATTCTCCATGGTGCTATTAGAAGTGTTCGACATAATTTGTTAGAATAATTTAATCTAGTTTTGTATGGTAATTTTAATTTTAATCACAATATTGTTAAATATTTAATCTAATATGAAATTATTAAGAAGAAAACGTAAGGGTATTGGCTTCTGCTAGAACCAGAACCCAATTTCGTGGTCTAACGTCCTACTCTCGCAGTATACTAGACTGACAATAACGGGAAGATCGAGGTTCGAATCTCGGTTGGGTGTACTTAGGGTGTATTTTCCAAAATCGTTTTCCACCATCCCTCCACACAAGTGCGGGTAAAAACTTCCTCTAAATATAACTTTTCTAATCCCTAAAACCATTACCATAGTTAGTACATAAGCGTATAACCCTAACGGTTAGTAAGTAAATACGTGGTGCTAAAAGAAAAGAAACAAATCTTTTGTTTTCTTTACTTTATAGTCGTGTAGCGGCGAATATTATTTATTATTTTCCAATTTAAAATCTATTACAGAGTAAGATAAAAATTATGTGTATTCTTAACGATCACCTTTTTTTTTTAAACAATTATGTAACTAAATCTATACGTTATTTTATACGAGGAACAGATAAAAAAAAGCTCGGATAGTATAAACTGGAAGATGGGTGATTTACAGCAATCAACTCTACTATAGTTTTTTTTTTTTTAGTTTAAGCTCTCATGGTTCGCAGTTAATTATGAGCGGACTAGGTGGCTTTAATGTTCGTTCAGAAGGGAATCTTGTCATCTTTATTGAGCAGTTGTGATAGGTTTGGACGGGGTCTTGAGAACACCACGTGCACCAATCATCATGAGTTAATTTAATGGCCGTAATAAAAATTGTGATTTGTTCATCACTGAAATTGATTGTTAAAAAAAAAAAGTTTGCCTAAGATTATCTTGGTCGCTCGCATNTATCTAGGTCGAAGCGAAGGAGATGCAAAGGTTATTGTGTCTATCTAGGTCGAAGCGAAGGAGATGCAAAGGTTATTGTGTCTATCTAGGAAGAAGCGAAGGAGATGGAAAGGTTATTGTGTCTATCTAGGTCGAAGCGAAGGAGATGTGAGTTTCCACTTTGACATTTTGAGTCTTCGCATACCTCTAAATAAGTATTATAAAACATATTAGAAAGATATATAATGACTGAAATAAAACTAACACAAAACCTTTAAGTAAATTACCCCTGAATATATATATAATTTTTTCTATACCTCACAGAGATAGTGTTCTTTAATTACCTCAGTTTTTACATGGGTAGGTTTCGTACGTCCGTGATAAACTGGACGGGACGTGTTATGTAGCGCATATATAATAGACCGCGCAGGGATACATATAATATAGTGATAGCCCGTGGGAGGTTAGATAAACAACTCACTGCACTTCACGCGAAATAACGTCACAGACAATAAAAGCGTTTTCTGGTTACGTTCAGTGGTATTTAATAGATACGGGAGGCAAAATATTTACATATTATTCTTTAAAGTGCTTATTTACACATAATAAGTGAGTTTGTATCCAATTAACCCTTGATAGTCACGTGTAGTCTGCCTGGGGAGGGTGCCAGTTTCGGTGGCTCGGTCGATACTACATTGGGATTATTATTATTATTATTATTATTATTATTATTATTATTATTATTAGCACCGCGTCTTACTACCCGTTTGGGTTATACGCACTTACGCTAATGTGTAATGGTAGGGTGATTGTGAGATGAAATGAAGGACATACAGCTTAACGTGGAATCCGAACCACGGTGGAGGCCTAGCATTCCCCACATTCACAAGATGTCTTGTCAGAGGTGAAGGAAGGGATTGGTAATCAGATAAATCTGTGCCTGGACCGAGGATTGAACCCCGGCCGCCAGCACAGAAGTCTGACACCTTACCCTTAGGACCGCCAGGTCACCTACTTTTTATCTGTTAACTCGGAAATTGATGATTCAAAGTTGTTATAAGCAAATTGTAGTCAAATACTAAATACACCATTATATTTGTTCCTAAAGATTTTTTTTTAATATTGCAGAATAATAAGGGGACTTTAGCCCTCCCCTTATCACATATTTATGGCCACCCATGGCTATAACCCATTAAGAAGCATATTGTCACTGAACAAATCCCGATTAATTTTTTTTTAGCTTGTTTGTGTCATCTTGAATCTGATATGTTTAAAATCCTAGAATCTTGAATAGCCTTAAGGATTCGGGTATTATAGAGCTATAAGTACTCATCTATAGTATTGCATCATCATCAGGTCATTTATCTTGCGTTTGGTTTACTGCAGATCTCCATTTTTACCTCTCCTGGGCCAGATTGTTTACATCTTTGTACGTTCTTCTGCCAACATCGTTCGCTAGTTCGCTATCTTATCCATGTACTCCATTCTTGGTCTCTCTCTTGAATCTCTCCCTTCCACATTTCCTTCTATAATGATCCTCGTCAAACAAGAATGTCTCTCTGTACCATGTTAGCTCTTATTTGCTGAATACTTTTACAAAGTTTATTTTCTTAATTTGTTTTATTTAGCACTTATTCTTTATTTTCTACCATCTCCATCCATCATATTTTTAACATTCTTCTGAAGCACTAAATTTCAAATACGTAAAATTTTTTCTTTCCAGTTTTATCAGTGATACGTGATTTACATCCATAAAGCGCAACACTCCAAACAAATGCCTTTAGGCTCCAAATTCATAACAACTGAGTAATGTATTCTACAGTAGCCCCGTGGCTTCTTTGGTGCTGACTGACAGCTTTGAAAAGTTACCAGATAGAATTATTTATCACTACGCCGAACCATATGAACTGTAAAAACATGTGTTTAGGAGCTGTCACTTCTGACAGTCAAAATGTAGGTATATATATTTAAATGTTGACTGTCAGAAGTCAGCTGTGAGCTGTCGGTCAGCACCAAAGAAGCCACGGGGCTATTGTAGTTTCTTTCTTCGCGTGCTTTCCTCTACTCTTTGGTTACTCTACTTCCTAAGTAGCAGAAATCCATTAGTTTCTATAACCTTAACTACGATCGTTCTAAATTAATTTGATTTATTTCTCCTTTACTGCAAATCATGACTTTTGTTTTCTTTCTCTTGATTCTGATATTAGATACACTTTTCAGTATAACAATTAACATAAAATTGAATCCTATTGAAGATGATATTAAAATGGTTTCATTGCTACATTAAATTGAGAGAAAGCATTTTATTTAAAAGCCTAAAACAATTTTCTTCTGCACGTAAACAAATTTTTGAGCATTCTAAGGAAATGGAGAAATGTATCTGTGTGTTCTTTGGATTCTAGAACTACGTGGACCCACCCCTAAGGGTATTCGAAATTTAAGGTTTCAAAATAATGTTAGAATCAATATTTAAAATATGTACAATATATATAATATTTAAATTTTGGAACGCTACGGTCCCGCGCGCTTTGAGTTGACCAACTAATAATAGCTCCGCGTGCACCAGCCAACAAAATAGTTGATCCGCTGATACATCCACACACAGGCAACAAAAAAGTTGTCCAACCTAATTCTTTTCATGGCATGAATTTGGTAGAAACGGCTTGTATATGCGTGCTAGTAATCCACCAAAGAAAAATTAAACATAAAAAAAAGGTACTGAACAGCCTACATCCTTTACTAAGTCAATGACTGATTAAAGGTAAATTCTACAAGTTTTAGTTGGGGACCTGTCGGTCTAAGAGTAAGGTGCCGGACTTCTGTGCTGGCGGTCTGAGGTTCAATCCTCGGTCTCGGCACAGATTTATCTAACCACCAAACCCTTCTTTCACCTCTGACAAGACGTGTATTAATCACAACTTGGGAATGTGGGGAATGCCAGGCCTCCGCCGTGGTTCGTATTCACACGTTAAACTGTAGGTCCTCCATTTCATCTCTACAATCACCCTACCATTACACATTAGCGTAAGTGCGTATAACCCGAACGGGTAGTAAGACGCGGTGCTAATAATAATAATAGTAATCATAATAATGTACACTTGCTTCCAATTAAAAAAAAACGAGAGTTAAGTTTCCTTTTCGTTAGGGCGCGGTTAGTGACGTTTCGCCGGCTGTCAAGGCTTACACATGACGGTCGATGAGTCTCCGTCTGCCCGCCTACAACACATTCTCACCGCGCCTCTACCTCAACCAACCTTCTCTCAACGCCTCTTGGCATTTCAGCGCCCTTCTGCTCGTTTCTCTCTCTACTGTCATCTTAGTTCGCCTCAACCGACAACTTTCCGTGTCACTTCCTAGAACCGACAAAAGACAACGTTATTTGACATAAGAGAGGAAGATGTTTCCCTCTTTCACTATCTGTTACTAACAGTTTTCGAAGGTGACGAGAAATGTTTTGTGAATTATTTATATTTAAATCCGTGTTGATGGATAATTTTATCTCTTAAACAAAATTAGATATCTCTTTCTAAAAAATAGAAGAAAATATTAAGGTGGGATGGAGGGGTCTTACCACCCGTTCGCGCTATACTTATGTGTACTAATTACACCTAATGTGTTAGGGATGAGTAAGGTTTAATATAGAAGTAGTGTACACGAATTTGCGTGTAGGAATAGGGGAGGGGGAACCTTTAGCACACCCGACCGGAATTCTAAGGTCCAGCACAACTTAATATACAAAAAGTTGTACAGCAAATTGGAACTAAAAGATGGCATCACTTGAACACCAAAGATAGTAAAATATCTGCTATGCACAACTAATTATATTTCAGGGAATAGAACACTTCCTAAATCGGCCATTTTTAATGTCCAATATTTAGATTTTTTTTAAAACAATAGATACCCTATCATCTGCCAGACGTTAACTAATTGAAAATATGATAACGTATTTACTAGGCATCAAATTGTTAATTAAACCCGTTACAATTTAAAGTTATCTTTTTATAATATTAAATATAAATAATGAAATAAATGCATTCATTATTTATTTATTATTGCCCGTGACCCACTGTGGTATAAGAATTATAGAAGCACACACCCCCCATGGTGCCCGTATAACTGAAATGTAATTCTAAACGAGATGAAAAATACTTTATTTAAAATTTTGTTAAAAATAATCTAATTAAAAAACTAATTACAAATTTGAAAATCCGGCTTCGAGGTGCATTCGGACCCCCTTCCTTCCACCTATGTTAACAATTTCAGATCTCTGCGTGCCGTAGATTTGGCTGGGCATTGCGCACAAACAAACACAAACACTTCTCTTTATTACTATACATAGTATATATATATATATGAGATTTGTTATCATTCCAACAAAAGCAAAGAAATGATCGCATTGCTCACAATATTGTATACAATCACATATGTCGTGTGAACAGACTTGAGGTAAAACTTGTTATGTGACCGATGGGAGCCATGATATTGTGCAATTTCTTGCACAACCTTTGTGTACGAGAAGTTGTGTCTTGTGTACCTAGCTTAACCCCGATCTACCATACACATTATTGCAAGTGTGAACCCTAACTAAACAGTAGACTAGAAGGTGACCTGATGGTCTAGGGGTAAGGTGTCGGACTTCTGTGCTGGGGGTCAGGGGTCCAATCCTCGGTCCTGGCACAGATTTATCTGATTACCAAACCCTTCCTTCATCTTTGACAAGACGTATATTAATAACAACTGGTGAATGTGTGGAATGCCAGGCCTCCACCGTGGTTCGGATTCCACGTTAAACTGTAGGTCCTCCATTTCATCTCACAATCACCCTACCATTACACATTAGCTTAAGTGCTTTTAACCCGAACGGGTGGTAAGACGAGGTTAAAAATAAACACAATTTTAACGGTAAGGTAAAGTGTAATATTAAACATGTATGATTTGTGAGCCGACCTCGTTGGTTGTTGGATAAAGTGCTCGCTTCAGGATCCAATGTTCGTGGGTTCAAACCCAACCAAGGATTTTTCTTGACCAATAAATATCCATAGCACAAGTTCCTTCGGAGGAGATGTAAACCCGTCGGTCCCATGTCAATTTTGGCATGTAAAAGAACCCTGGAAGGTATGTGAAAGTGCCCTCCCAGGAAAAAAAAATGTGTAGGATCTTTCTTGCTCGCTCGTATAAATCCATAGGTTTGGTGGGCTGAATCCCCTGCTCCAAATTAGACTAAGCTATCACAGAAACTGCGATAAGAAATAGCAGGAGTAGCGAAGCTTTGTTGCGGCCACATTGGAAGTTAAGAGGAATTAATAACAATGGTTTATGGATGTGAAGTGTGGGTTTGTCAGGAGAAACACAAGAACAAGGTGAATGTGGTTGGAATGAGAGATCTAAGATATGTTTGTGGAAAAACTCGAATGGACAAAGTCAGTAACGAATGGGTACTGATGGATTGCGGTTTTAAAAGTTAATACAACAGGTCAATGTAAAAGAAGCGTCCTAAGTTGGTTTGGGTATGTTGAGAGGATGAGTGTGGATTGAGTGACGTAACGAATATATGAAGGTAGAGTGTGTGTATCAAAAGGAAGGGGTATACCGTGTAAGACGTGGCTAAATGTTGCACAAGAGTGTATGAAAAGGAGAAACATTAAGAGTTTTAAGAATAAAATAGTATGTATGACTCAGTGTATGGATGTTGTTGAAGCGAAGGGAGTATGCAACGATAGGGAATTGTTGAGAAAGTTGGTGAGGATGGATTAAGTATGGAATTTTGTTTTTGTTTTTTTAGCTATCTGCACAGTTTCTTGCTTATCCCGTAAGGGAACGGTGTGACTAGGTATGTATGTAACAAAAATAGTAAAATAGTTTGTAGATTCTCAACACAAACCAGATGTAATGAATTGTAAAATACGTGCTAGATGAAATATATGCTGACTCCAATACAATCTCTTTTGTAACCTATTCTTTAAATTACCTTCGTTTAGCCTAACCAAAGTGTTTACATACACTCATGTTAAGAAATAAAATAAATAAGAGTGGGAAAAAAAACACCGTGTACTATGTGACCTGTAATGTAAGTTGTTGTATGACGGATCACCTCCATTAAAAACACATGCTACATTCATTCCCCCCGTGTTAGAGTAACTAGAAATCACAAGGACGGGACGCGCGCATGCGCTTGGTTGATCCGTCCTCCTAGTCCGAACAGCCGTAACTCCAGAGTCGACGGAAAATAAATAGCACAAGTCACTACATTAGAGATTCTGCCCGGTTTGGCAAATGTCCGATAGGGATGGGTGGGTGAGGGCTTAGCATGCATGATTCTTGATTATAATTACTATTTTTTAGATCCTACCCCTCCCTCTATTACCATAAATAAATTAATCACACTTTGTCACAATTTTTAAATTAAAACTCTTGGTATTTTTCCGGCACCGCGTCTTATCTATTATTCGGGTTATGCGCTTATGTACTAATTACGGTAGTGGTTTTAAGGAATTAGGAAGGTTATATTTATAGGAAGTACCAGCATTTGCATGTAGGGTGAGTGGAAAATCACCTTGGAAAAACCACCCTCAGTAGAACACACCCAACTGAGATTCGAACCTAAATCTCCCCCGTCATAGGCGTATGATCTACTGCAAGGGTAACGCCTTGGACCATTCGGCCATCGAGGTGGGTATTGGAACAATCGGCCACTGAGGCGGGACCCAAGGTTTTAAATACTTAATCTAGGGGTTAAGTACTATGAAGGTAGCGTTGAGCAGTGTATCACAAACTGTATCGAGTCACGTGCCCCTTTCAATTGGTTCTATATTAAAAATATAAATCAATTACCTGCTATAATTTAAAGAGTAAATATATTATGTTTGGAAGAAGGCACAGGAAAGGTGGTTAGAAGAAACATATAAAAGGAGCAAAGACAATCTGGTTTTTACAACAACAAAAAATTATGAAGTTACGTTGCTGGTTTCATGCTCCTCCCTGATGAGTCCCGATAGAATGAAACCTAGGTCGGGGGATTGGCCGGTAACGATCGATTTTCTTAGAGAGGCAGCCATTACTTGTTTGTCCAGTGGCAGCAATGTAAAGTGGGAACTGTGTTCTTCTTTTCGTCGAAAAATTCGTATTTTGTTCATTCCTTTTATATGTTATTATCCACCTTTCTTGTAAAATCTTCCAAATGCTGTCTATAATACAACAACTACCTGATAAAGGGAAAAAGTTATTCTTTTAGAGATTTATATTACAGTAGGTTTATAAGTAGTAATTTAAAATTTTAATAAACCCCTTGCTATAAGCTAAAAAAAGACAATACAAAGATAAATAAGGTCATGCAACCCAGTCAAAATCTGCGCGAATTTATTCATCATATTACAATTATTATTATTATTAGCACCCCGTCTTACTACCTGTTTGGGTTGTACGTACTTACGCTAATGTGTAATGGTAGGGTGATTGTGAGATGAAACGAGGGACCTATAGTTTCCGTCCGATTTGAGCCACGGTGGAGGCCTGGCATTCCACACATTCACAAGTTGTGATTAATACGCGTCCCGTATCATAATAAAGTTATCAAAAAAGTGTTTTATGTCTAGTAAAACGTTGCGTAATGACTTAAATCCTTCGTGTAACCTTGTACCTACTCCAAAGACCAAATAATCCAAACGATTTTTTTTTCAAAGAAAGGTAGACTTTTATTAACAATTTGTATTGTTAAAATATGTTGACTTAGTTATATAGGTTACAGGTTCAAGGCCCTTGGCCCTTTCGAGTGAAAGTCTAAGACCTATTTTTGGGGGATGGTGGACGAGAGGGGGTGAAAGCGTGGCGTGGCTTCAAAACAGACCAAAGTATCCTTCCGCGCCAACAAGAACAGATGGATCACAGAAACCGTAGATGGAGCTAGCTACCGGACAGGCCTTGCGGAAAAATCATACGTTTGGAAATATCAGTTTTCTCGAGAACGAGTGAAATGTTTATGTTAATATTTTCAACATCCCTTCTAAGATAATGTAACGATGTTTATTAATTGTTAAATTTTCTTATTTTTTGTTATGAAACCGGCAGTTTTCTGTTGAAAGAATGTCAATTTTATCGATATTTGATCACTGTTAAAATTATAGAGGAGGTTTGTATATAAAAAGTATAACTTAATCAACATGTTTCTATTCTTGAACAAACCGTTTCCGAAAAGAAAATTGCAGAATAATGAAAATTCTTTAGGATAATCGTTTGTTCCGATGGCTCTGCATTTCCACGCCAAATGAAAAGGTCCAATCGCCTTAAGTTACAAATCTTATAAAACCATTTGTACGATTTCTAAATAGCTGTGTGATATACACCATAGAGTTAGGGTATGAGGATATAATTTATCGGAAGTGTACCCACATTTGCGGGGCGAGAGAGAGATAGGGAAACAATTTAGCAACAAAAAAACCCTCAATACATGCGACAAGCGATGTGAAAAGAGTATCGATACTTTACTAATATTGATATTTTCCTTTTGATACTAGTATTTTTTTCCACTCGATACTTTTATCGATATTAGACTCACATTCCGGTATCGAAAGAAACAAGTTTTTTTGTTATCTTCCCTCATGCTGAGATTTAATCTTTAATAGGGTGGACTGTGAAGAACCAATGACACCATTTTTCAATTCTCACTCATTCTCTGCAACTCTAGCGTTCAATCTCTTTTAGTTCATCATAATTCATAACTGTTCTTTCATCTTTGTTTATCAATACAACCTGTTGCCTGACCGGGAGACGACAGGGCGAGTGGCAAACAGCTTACTACCCCTTTATCAATAACCAAGGTCATCACAAACTACAGTAGCCCCATGGCTTCTTTAGTGCTGACTGACAGCTCACAGCTGACGGCTTTGAAAAGTTACCAGACCAAATTATGTATCCCTACGCCGAACCATATGATCTGCAAAAACATGTGTTTAGCAGCTGTCGCTTCTAACAGTCAAAATTTAGGTATATACCTGAATGTTGACTGTCAGAAGTCAGCTGTGAGCTGTCAGTCAGCACCAAAGAAGCCACAGGGCTACTGTATATACCTAAATGTTGACTGTCAGAAGTCAGCTGTGAGCTTTCAGTCAGCACCAAAGAAGCCACGGGGCTACTGTATATACCTAAATGTTGACTGTCAGAAGTCAGCTGTGAGCTTTCAGTCAGCACCAAAGAAGCCACGGTGCTACTGTATATACCTAAATGTTGACTGTCAGAAGTCTGCTATGAACTTTCAGTCAGCACCAAAGAAGCCACGGGGCTACTTTAAACAAAAGAATCTTTTGTATAACTCAATGAATACAGTCAACTCAAGGGTGCCCCAAGTAGACGAAGCAGGAAAGTTAATGTGCGTTGTTTAATAGGCCTACTAGTAAGGTATCGATATTTTTTTCCCTATACTTTTAATGAGTACAGTATCGATACTTTTCTTTCGATACCATATCCCTACGTGTGACTGGGATTTGATCCCTGATCTCACCATTACCGAAAATCAACTCCGACATGTGAATGACGTGTTAGACCGTACGACCACCAATTTATTTTTAAACAGTTTATTCATAAATACGTAGCCTTATAGGCCTACAGAGTTTTCACCTGCTTAGGTGACCGCATGTTCTAACGCACTACTCTCGTCAACAGACTAGATTATTAATGACTGGGAGATCAAGGTTTGAATCTCGGTCTGGTGTATCAAGGGTGATTTTTTTTTTCTCCCAAAAAAAGGTTTTTCATTCTTCATGCATGCGAATGAGGATACACGTCCTATAAATATAACATTCTTAATTCCTCAAAAACCATTAACGTAATTAGTACATAAGCGTGTATTATTATTATTTCTAGTAGTAGTAGTAGTAGTACCGAGTCTTACTAACCGTTCGGGTTATACGCACTTAGTGTGTAGTGGTAGGGTGATTGTGAGATGGAATGGAGGACCTACAATTTAATGTGGGATCCAAACCACGGTGGAGGCCTGTCATTCCACACGTTCACAAGTTGTGATTAATACACGTCTTGTCAGAGGTGAAGGAAGGGTTTGGTAACATAAGCGTATAACCCGAACGGGTAGTAAGACGCAGTGCTATATATATATATATATATATATATATATATATATATAGAGAGAGAGAGAGAGAGAGAGAGAGAGAGAGTATTCCGTGCGACGGAGTTGCGGTTCTTTCTAAAGATCAAAGTGATAAGCGACTTGACAATGCGGTTGTTGATCGACCATTAATACCGTCACGAGAAGAAGCCCTGACGCTCCCAAGGAAAGAGTGAACAATGCTACGTGTGGTGTGTTGCGCGCGCATACTGACATCATTTATCAATGAGTGAACTAGAAGTGGAACCCGGTATCTTTCCGACCTACGTCAATCTGGAGACTCAATCAATTATTACCCGGGATAACAATTTGGTGGGTAATTATTGTCCTGTTGCGCGGTGTTGTGTCGGTTAGTGTGCTCTAGAGAGAGAGAGAGAAAGAGATAGACAGCCAAATCGACTGTCACCATGGCCAAACCTTTATAATAAGAACACAATAAAAAAGGATATTTAAAAAAAATACAAACATTATTTTATACTCAATATTGGGAAAGTTACTATATTAGGGTGTTTTTTTTAGCACCGCATATTATTACCCTTTCGGGTTTTACTCTTGTATATTAGTGTTATTTGACCCACTTCAGTGGTCACATTGTCTAAGGCACTACTCTCGCGATAGGCTAGACTGTCGTAGAGGGAGATCCGGGCTCGATCCCAGTTGGGTGCACTGAGGGTGCTTTTTTCCCCTAAAATAGTTTTCCCTTCTCTCTCTCTCTCCTCTCTCCCAACTCATGCAAATGCGGGTGCACTTCATTTAAACCAAACATTCCTAACACATTAGTGTAATTGATATATATAAACGTATAATTCGAGCGGGTAGTGAGACGTGGTGCTAAAAGAAACAACTCGGAAACAATAGCCTGATCTAACGCGCTAGTCGTGTTAAACTCGACCGCTGAGGACGGGGAGATCGAGGTTCTAATCGCGGTCGGGTGAACTGGGGGTGGGTTTTTCCTAAATGATTTTCCACTCTCCCTCCACGCAAATGCGGGTTCATTTCCTCTAATTCAACCTTCCCAATTTGTAATCCATTAGCGTAATTAGTACTTAAAGCGTATAACCCCAACGGGTATTAAGACTCGGTGATAATAATAATAATAATAATTATTATTATTATTATTGCCTGATTTTTTTAAATAATGAATACGTTAAATACAAGGACTTTTATAAATAAAGAACTATAGAGAGTAGCTTAGTATAAATGCACTGGCGTTATAACATGAAGAGGGTGTGTAAAAACACAAAGATGAATCACTTGTAAAGAAAATCTACCCACAAAGTATTTGGTACGATCCCGAGCCTCCTTGTTAACAATCCAATGAGATTAAAACGCCTTCGATCCCCGGTGTAGGTAGTTCAAATTTAAGAGGAAGCACATATATTGTTAAAATAAACGATGGCCCTATGTTTCTGCATAAAATATTAGATTAATTGTATACAAACATGGACCTATTTCAATAGTAACTTATTCTTCTTGAATTAGTCAAACAACGGTAGGATAGTATTCAACCCATCATTTGTTGATAATTTGTTCATCTTTTTGCGAGTTTTTGGATTTTTTCATGTTTTCAAACGCCACAAAAGGTCTATAGTAATATATTATTTCAAAGTAGTTTATTGCGTATTTATTTGTTTTTAGCGTCTCTAATTGTCAATATATTACCATCAGGATTGTGGTAGAAAGAAAGCTTTAGACTTTTTTTTATAACAATAACAGCTTCTAATTTTATTATCAGTGTATTTTATAGGTCTTAGTACTATAATTATATAAAAAGTGACAACTGAATATCACACGACTTCCAGCCTGAACATATGTAATTAGTTTTACTAATTATTTTAGCTATCAGATATGGTCTTCCTCCACTAGAACCTTACACCTTAGGTACCAAAAGGGAGTGTTTAGATCACCTGAATCCTGCCAAGGTGTGCTTAATTTTAAGCCCTAATCATTGCAATAGACGTTACTTAAACATTATTTGATTCCTCACTTTGCTCTCAGACGAAATAATACGTTTCTCTTAAATATGAGAAGAAGAAGAAAAAAGAATTAAATGAATTGCTAATTCTCTGCCACATTTAATTTAAATTGATATGTTGGTGGAGTTTTTCTCTGCTTCGTTGATTCCAATCAATAACTACAGCTTGTAGTGAGTTAGTGTGTGTGTGTGTGTGTGTATTCTAATTATTTCATTATTCTGAATACTAATTTGCAGTTCAAGTATCTGGGAAGTCTGCTGACAAAAGATGTCTACTGCACCAAGGAAATTAGATCGAGGATCGCCTTGGCTAAGGAAGGTTTCAACAAGAAGAAGTTACTGCTGACCAGCAAGTTGAGTTTGGAACTGAAGAAGAAACTGATAAAATGCTACATGTGGGCCATCACGCTCTATGGAGCAAAAACTTGGATTCTTAGGAAGATGGAAAAGAAATACTTGGATATCTTTGAAATGTTGTGCTGGAGAAGACTTGAGATGATCAGGTGGACAGACAAACTGGATTGGACACATCCTTAGGAGGAACTGTCTTTAGACACGACGTCATAGAAGGAAAGGTTGAGGGAAAGAGGAGATTAGGAGGGGGGAGGATTCAAATATTGGATTACTTGAAGGAAAGAAGAAAATTTTGGGAGCTGAAGGAGGCAGAGGACAGGGTGCATTGGAGGTCAAAGTTCACTGACAAAAGGAATGTACCTGTCGTGAGACAGAACACCTATTAATAATAGTAATAATAATAGCTATTAGCTCATACGGGAAGAACAATAATATTATATTAACCAATATAAATAGGCCTCATCTATTTTTTCACACACACACACACACACACACAAACACATAAAGTAGTTTTAAAACGATATTAACAGAAATACATCTCATTAAATTTCTCAAAAACGTAGTGTTTTGATTTTAAATCTAGGATGCAGCGTCCTATTTCGGTTCTGTAACTACTGTTTGATAAATCGTTTTACTTGTTTACTTTAACTTTGACCAGAAGAGTATTTAGACTACCTAATTATATCTGCTTGATAAATTATTGTAGTTAATTTATGGTAATGTTGTCCTTTTCTCACAAAAAAAAAAAGTTTATTTGAAAACTTGCATTTATTCATCTCTCAAATATGTTGTGTATTTCGACTATTGATCTAATTTGACTTCACTTGTCAAAGTTAATAAACATATATTTGAGGCGGATGGATAAATGATTGTTCTCGGGCATTTTAGAGGTAAGCTATCTGCATTTGCATGGAAGGAGAGTGGGAAACAATTTAGTTAAAAACCCCTACGGTAGACCCGACCAGCGTTTGAACCCCGCCAGAAGTATGCCAGTCCGACACGTTTTGTTAGAATGCGTGTATCAAATTTACGTTTGTAGTTAATACTAATATTGAACAATTATTATTATTTACAGAATACAATTTGTATTTAGAAGATAAAAACAATCTCCTTGCGTTACCTAACTAGTAAAAATATTTACTAAATAGTTAATAAATTTAAACTTAAGGCCATACTAAAAATGGTAACGTAACGAGGCTATCTTTATGAAGATGACAATATTGACATTGGAATGGAATGTGTCAATAGGCGTTAAACATTGTTTCCAATACTACGTGTCTACAAGACTACGGTTAGAAGTATCCTAAGATACTATCGGAGCTAGACTACACCTTTAAACCAAACACTTGTCTGACTTATTTTATTTTTCACTAACTTTGAGTGAGAGAAATAGCTTAACCCCTCTACTGTCAAATAATAAAATGATTGGGTATGGCTTTTTTTATTTATTTTTTCAAGCAACGCGTTCGGCTAATGTGCTGGGGATGAGGAAGGTTTAATTTAGAGGAACTGTACCCACATTTTTGGGTGAAGGGAGAATGAAAAACAAAATTAAGGGGAAACACCCGAACAGAATACTAGTCCCTACCTCCCCGTCATCGGCAGTCTAGTTTAATGCGAAAGTGACGCCTTATATCATGCGGCCACCGAAGAGGGTCAAGTATAGTTGATTTTGAAATATCGATTTTGGCACTCACGCTGGTGATAGTCTGGTAGACCAGTGATGGGGATTGTCGGGGTTTGAATCTCGTAAGTTTAACGAGATTTTATTTTTCTAAATTATTTTCCACTAATACTTCATACAAATGTTTCCTCTAAATTCTAGATATTTTAGTAATAATTTTGTACAGTTCTCTAAGATAAACTAATGTCTTCCATTAGTTGAAAAGAGCAGGGTTTTTTTAAAAAAAAACTCTATTCATTTTAGCCGAATAAGCACGCTAACCAATCTCATAAATGTTTAATAGCTTACTATAGTTAGCTCTTATTATTTGTACTGTGGCAGTTGTTTTTTTCTAAATCTATTATTTTTATCTGCATGTGTAATTTTTAAAATGATTTAAAAAATGTAATTAATAGGGCCTAATTAAATATGCACACACAAATATGAGCTAAATCTGCTCAATAACTTACACTGGATTTTTTTTTTTAAACTCAGCTTAACTTGATCACTACTGCCCGGAACGCAAAGAAAAAAAAAAATTAAGAACCTGGGCCCTCGATAAAATTTAACTCGATGTTATGTTGTATTTAATGGAAGCATTATGCGACTCTCTTTTAATGTACTGGTTTTTTTTATCACCGCGTCATACTATCTGTTCAGGTTATGATAATTGTGGAATGTAAATGGAAAAGTCTGTAAGTGCCAAAATATGAAAGATTCATTGTTTTTTTTACTGGAAACTGTTCCGTGTGCCATCGCCAATGACGTGGTACCTCTAAAAGTGCCATTTCTATCGGGTTTAGTTTGTAGAAACTTTTTTCATTATCATGAAAAATGAATAATTGAAAATGACACGTGAGAATCTCTTTAATTTACCGATATTTGCGTGGAAGAATAATGTAAAACCACATAGGGAAAAAATCCACCCCTAGTATACCCCACCAGGATTTGAACCCCGATCTCCCCTAAAAGACTAGCTGCCCCCCTCCCCCTCCAAACTTTTACTTATGTTCTCAAATATTAGAAAATCTGTTGAGAGAAATTATGACCTTAGTTGTTTTTATCATAAAGCAGCTAAAATTATTCGACCTTCGTGTAGATTGGGCCAGTAATGACTGGTTTGTGTTTTTCAATATTATATTTAGATACAACAAACTTCCTGAAATTTAATGATGATATTTGATAACTATCTTTTCTACATAAGAACAGAACTGGAAATATTTAATTGAAATTATCTGGTTATAATTTAAATCAAGTACGAATTTGTTTTATATTTTCTCTTTTTTTACTCAACTTTTATATAAATAAAAAAAAGTATAATTGTTTGGAAAAATACTATTCCCACTATTGAAACATTCGTAATAATATACAATCAACTTCAAGGCCATTGCTTTGTTTGTTTTTTAATTCAATCCTATGACCTTTCAACGAGTTGAACGGGGTTGCGAAAAAAATGTGCATATTTTACAATTATCTTGATTCTGATTAATTCGCAAACAACCAAGATTTTGCTCTTACCGCACGCGTTAAATATTACTGACAATATTTCCGTCATTCATTAAGTATTGACACCACGCGTTCGATATTACTGACAATATGTACTGACAGTATTTCCGTCATTCATTCAGTATTGACACCACGCGTTCGATATTACTGGCAATATGTACTGACAGTATTTCCGTCATTCATTCAGTATTGACACCACACGTTCGATATTACTGACAATATGTACTGACAGTATTTCCGTCATTCAGTATTGACACCACACGTTCGATATTACTGACAATATGTACTGACAGTATTTCCGTCATTCA
>CABFVX010001482.1:62966-82605 GCA_902151425.1 Timema shepardi | reverse complement strand
TATTTTTTTATGCAAAGCTACAAATTCTCGTTTAAACGACACAAACTGTTGGCGTAAACCACCAGTTTGTGCAAGTAATTTGATTGTGTAAGCCCACCTTTAGACGATCGAGGTGTAAAGTGCTTGTTTGTAGGAAGAAGGTATACTTGCCCCCCCCCCCCTACCTCCCCCCACTCCCCCTTGTCTGTCCTTTTGAGTTTACCAGTGGAAAAAAGAGTTTAGTAATTGACACAAAAATCCCTCTTTTTAAATGTTTTTTTTTGCTGTTCAGGAGTGAAAGATTTCCAAGGGAATTGGAAGTCATTATAATCATGTTTATCGTCATTAGGGCTACTAAAATAATTGAATTACTTGTTTATTTGATTTGAGCTAATTTTCATAAACTAGTTATTTGGACACTTATTTCCAATTAAATAAATTTAATGGATGGAACTGTAACTTTTTTTGTTGTCAAATTGTTAGCTAAAACTTACTTTTTAAGAAACCACAATTACGACAAAGAAAAACTGTTGTTATTTAGTTATTAAATATTTCATTTGTCTTTCAGTAAAATTTCAAATTATAACATTTTACTGCCTACTGAGAATTTTATACTGTTAATCTACAACAATATTCTCTCATTAAAACTAAGATTGTAGATTTAGTTGTCATAATAGTTACCCACTTTTAACAATAAAAGTGTTCTTTCTTAGACAGAGTTTTGAATAGCGCGTTTATAATATACTATAAGTTTTAAAGTAGGCCTATGTGAATACTTTTTTTTACATTTATTTAACTTAATTTGACACCAAATAATTAGTTAATTACTAATCATAAGTAAAATACAGTTTGCAAAAACATATGTAATACATTTTTAAAAATTTAAAAAGTTTATTTATTTTAGATGTTTTTTTCATTGGATTTTCTGAACCGCAGCACACAAGTATTTCTACGAGCGAGAGTGAAAGAGCCTACCAATTTTGCCGGGAAAGGTATTTTTTTCACATGACTTTCAGGGTTCTTTTACATGACACAATCGACATGGGACCAAAGGCTTTATTTCTACTCCGAAAGAAGTTGTGCTACGGATTTTTACCCCTCCCTCCCCCCAATAAAAATCCGTCGAGCTAGGCTGGGTTTCGACCCACGAATATCGGGTCCAGAGGTGAGCACCTAACACAAATATCAATGAAGGGGGTCATAAAAAAGCGTTAATTTAACTTGCAATATTATAACTTTTCATCCACTTTTATTTATATTATTCTGAAATTAAATAAATACAACCAACAAAACATAAATTGCATAGTTAAGACTGTTTTATAGTGACAATTTTAATGTGTAGTGATCGTGTCTGCGTATCAAATTACTTTTTTGGGGAGAGGGGGACACCAACAAACACTTATTAACATTAACTCAAACTTTGCTTTAATCTACTCTAGTAAAAAAGTATTTTGAGTAGAAGAAAATATTAATTCTATAATTATAACTTTTAGCTCATTTGTTTTTATTAGGTTTGTATAGTTATTTAGGCCATTACTAGTATATTTTATGTCATTTTACATTGATAAACATGAACATTTCAAAATGTAATATAATTATAACCAAAATTTCTTAGATTCTAATACACCAATTTTTATTTTTTTTTCAAATTAGATTCCTTTAGTTCGTTTAATCCAACCCGTGCATTTTAAATAGTCATAAATAAAATAAACACGCTTAAAAACTTATTTTCTTTTCACTGTTTTCAAAATACTCAAAATAATATTTTGTAAACTACGTGATGTTATGATACATCAAACATTAATCAAGTGTTTGATATTATATACAACGTGATGGCATATTGTGTTTTTTTAAATAATATAATTATGTCAAACAAGAGTTATAAAACAATCTGGCATAAAAATGTACTGTCAGGTTTTACATTATTGATTGTTCTAGGTGTTTTAGAACTAACCTTTCGTATAATTTAGAGTTCAATACAATTTTCGAGTTACCTAAGAACCAATAAGACAGCTCATTTTATTATTCAAGTATGAGAGATAATAAATACTAAACAGAAAGATTAACTTTAAAAATTAAAAGTGTGAAATACCAGAAAATAATAGTCTACTAACACAACACACCCTTCTAAGTAGATAAGCACTAACCAAACGTTTACATACTAGCGAGCTTAGTCACATTTAAGCAATATGTCTGTATAAGTATAAAGAATAAATGTTTCACCAGTGAAGAAATTATATTATTCACTAAAATGTGTGTGTTAAAATCATTGTATTAATGATATTGCAAACTTTCTGAACATACATTTTAACATACTACATACTTTAAACTTTAAATAATGAATCATTCTTTTGTGAAATAAAAGATTTAATTTAATATATCTATTTAAATATGTGTTGAGTTTAGAAAAAATAATGTGCAAATTTTTCAATTGCTTACAAGAGTCTTAAATTTATTCAGAGCAAATTATATTTGTCCCACTTACTCAAAATTAAAAGCGGCGTTTCTTAAAGTAGGTTAGCTTGAATCTAATAAAAATTGGTTCAAAATCAAATATTAATTAGTTTTATTTTGATGTTTGATTTATGTCATTGTCTACAAAAGCTCTAATTTAAAACTCCAGTTCCACAGAGAAAACAAATAAATAAAAATTATCCATTCTGCAAGAAAAAAGATTAGATTAGTACAAACAATATTTTTCAAGGTAGAGATAATTTATTTCTATAAAGTAACTATTCAAATAATTTTTATTTGAAAAACTTATTATTAAATGTATGTACAAGACTAAATAAAAGATGCTGTGTTATATTCAAAGTCTTAACAAACTAACTAAATAAACGTTCAAGAGCCAGTCTCTCACTTTGTTAACCGGGAGATCTCTCCCTCGGTTAACCGGGAAATAAGATAGAGCTATGCTCGAATCAGAAATTCTATACATACAAGTGTTTTTTATGCAATTATTATTCTTTTGAAAACAGAGAGATTGGTATCAGGGAAGTAATTTTATGATTTAAAAATAGTTCTTTCTTGAATATTGTTGCATTTTTTTTTAAATGTCTTCAAATGAACTTATTGATTTTAGTTCAACTTTTTTTTAAATGTTAACTTTGTAAACTCTAATCACAACGCGGCATCTGTTTCGAACTATATTAGCTATTTTTTTTAAGTTACGTGTTAACCGTGAAAGGCTCTTGATGTAACTGTCTTTAAAAATATATCAATTGTAGGTGTCATGTTGTCATGCTCATTGTCATTAGAAGTAAACCTAAACCACTTTAGAAACCTTATTTGAAATTAGTATGAACCCTTAGTTAAAATGTAGGACATTTAAGTACTACTTCAGGATTTATGTTAATTATAACTTAAAATATTCTAAAAACATCAACGTGTAAATATTTATAATATATTTGGTGTAATTTACTATAGTTTATTTAACATAAGAAAATTAGGTATATTATTGGGTTAAAAATACGTTTATCCTTTATAACTAACTTTTCGAGTTTCATTTAAAATGATCAATCCTAATGTTTATTTAAATTAAATTACATATGTGTATACCACCATAAATAAAACATATAACCCACATAATATTAGGAAAATTCTATCCTGAGTTAGATACATTGAAAGATATGTATAAAAATTAAATTACCATAAATAATCTCATAGCTATGAACAGAAATAGTGGCAGTATCATTAGATTAGAACACATAAAATAAACTACAAATTCCAGACAATTGATATCTTGACAGCATTGATATGATTTGTAAAGTGTTATAATTGCGTAATATGGTATTTGACGTATGATTACATGAAAGTGGCTTTAGTAACTTTTTTAAGACTTCCTACAAGAATTATATTAAATGTTAAAAATATATTGAAATAAACCTACAATTATTCGACCTCAAGTTAATCAAATGTTTTGTGAAGGAACAAAGAATAAATAGTATGATAAAATATATGCTACAATATATTTACCCATCAATCGTCTCAAACATTTATAGTTTTCTGATAGTTTAAAAATATGCCAAACATTTACACCTAAAGACCCCCTCCTAAAAAAAAAAGAAAGGGGGGAACTTCTATGTCAACACAACCTATAGTTTACACAAGACTTTCAAATCTTCAAATAAATACTGAAGGAGTTTTTTGAAGTGTCGTTCAAACCTCTTTTAATATACTAGTTCTTGAACTCGAATAGGAGAATAGAACTTAAAAAAAAAAATTCAAGTGGAAAACAAAATTATTTACACAGAATGAACAAATATGTCATATATAAGAAATAAAATAATTAAATCCTAATTCAGATGGGGGGAAAAATATGAAAATAATAAACCGATCACTGTGGGCATGTGTGGAAGGCGGAATTTACATGTTTTTGTTTGTTTGTTTTTTCCACACAAAAAAAGTGTCTCGCTCCACTCATCTACTGAATCACGTGTTTTGGTGTTAGCACAAGTTAACGAGACAGTGAGTTCGTAGTGCTCCTTCTGACATGTCATCTGTCACATACACTGCTTGATATGCGTACACACGTTACATGACCTTTGCGTATAAATTATTATGCGAGTATGTAAATTTGAGAAAATGAAATGTGATTTAAAAGACATGAATACTGTTAAATTTAAAATTCATCTGGCAAATTTTCTTAGGAACAAAAAAAAAAAAGGATGTGAAGATGGAGGGGGGGGACTAATTTATTGTAAAAATCAATCGAAAATAGGGTGGATGAATTATGGAACAGGTTTATATTATAAAGTGGTTATTAGAGCAACAAGTTTTTTTTACGTGACATGCATTAACTCGATGAATTACTCTTATAATTAGCATAAAAGAAGGACGATAAATAATAATAATAAAAAAAGGGTCGAATGTAAAGTATAAATGTGATATGTTACTCACCACCACATACTGCCGCGACCTCTGCCTTTGTTTTTGCTGGCCACCTCTTCTGCCAAAGTGACCAAAGCCATTAGGAGTGTCAACAGCACCAGTGGCGCACTCGACCACTTCATATTTAGTCACATGGAGACAATCACACGTCCGACTCCCTCTTTAACACCAGTCTCTTGTACGCGCTCAAAAACAATCACAAATACACCACCCCTTCACCCTCCGGCCTCTTTGTTTATTTAAATATTTCAACAAGCAAATAAATTAAGATCAAGAGAGATTATTTCTCTCACCGTGAAACATCAAGTAAAACAAAATAAAAAATTCTTGACGTTGACGCAGGAGATATCAACGAAAGATGAAATGAATATTTAAAAAAAAAGGGATTTTTACTTTAATCTGCACACGAATGAGGTAAGCCGATCTGATCCGAACTTTCCCGACTTGTTATGTATACCTTTCCTTTTTTTATATATGTGTTGTATGTATGTGGGTGATACTTTTTTTTTTCCTGTCCTCTTTTCGTCGTCCACCTTTGATCGCCGATGTCGGGATGGCGACAGTTTGATGAATCAAAGCGCACGCAACTTCTTTTCGCGTTTTCTCCACAAGACCGGGTGAGAGATGCTGACAATACCTTGACGGTCGCAAAGTGTCCGGGATGGTATGTTTGTTTGGGTTTGTATGAGGGGGGCAGGGATTGTAAAAGGGGGGGGGGTGTTCACTGGATAGAGAGAGTGCGAGAGAGGAAAAATAATAATAAAAAAATAAGGTGGGATGGTTTGAGTCTGAATAAGGGGAATGAATGAGGGAAAAGGGAGATGGGGGGGAGACAAGGAGGTGTCACTCTTGGAAACGTTGGACCAACAGGAGCTCGGCTGGGAGAACACGTGACCCTGACGGACCTGCCCCCATCCCTGCGCGCGCCGGTCAGTATCCACGTGGCTCGGATTGTCCAGGTGAGTCCTGGAGGATGTTTTTCTAGAAGCTCCAGACGCTGGAGGGACAGATTTCTCGCCGGAGCTCGTGGAAGTTATCGGAACACTAGAAGGGGGTAAAAGGTGATCGCTTTCAAGAATATTCCGATGACGAGACGTACACCTTGGCTTTGGACTGTTTCTCTTTGTATGGGGGGTAACTAACGTGAACTTTCTTAGGACACAAATCAATACACGACTTACAAACTAAGACAACCTGCATGGCACTACTCTCGCAGTAGACTAGACTGACGATAACGTGGAGATCAAGTTTCGAATCTCGGTCAGATGTACTGAGAGTGGTTTTTGCAAAATAGTTTTAAATTATCCCACTAAAATACAGGTACATCTCCATATATATATATATATATATATATATAAAACCTTCCAAATCATTAACGTAATTAGTTACACATGCGTGTAAACCAAACGGGTAGTATGAATCGGTGCTTTGATAGAATTTTGAGATGGAGAGTAGTGGTTCACATCCAACCTCAAGGACTAAATAAGTTATAATCTATCTTGTTAAGGATGATAATACAGTTAATAGATAGCTAATAAACATATTTATCAGTACCATCGGGATTCGAATCAGAGGCTCCGCGAGAAATCTAGTCGATCACTCTAAATATTTCGCTCCTGTTTTCGAGGAACTCACAGTTTGTTCTTTAATTATTATTATTATTATTACAAACGTATTACTAGTATTACCTCCGCGTATTACTACCCGTTCGGGTTGTACGCACTTACACTAATGATGGTAGCATGATTGTGATATGAAATGGAGGACCTACAGTTTAACGTAGGATCCGAACCACAGTGGAGGTCTTTGGCATTCCACACACATTCACAAGTTGTGATTAATACACGTCTTGTCAGAGGTGAGGGAAGGTTTTGGTAATCAGATAAATCTGTGCCGGGACCGAGGATTGATCCCCGGACCGCAGCACAGAAGTGTCAACCTTACCCCTAGACCACCAGCTCACCCTCGGATTTACTGAGTGTGTGTTTTATCCCAAATTGTTTTTCATTCTCTCCACGCAAGTGCGGATACATTTCCTATAAATATAACCTTCCTAATCCTTAAAATCATCAGCTTAATTAGCACATAACCTGAACGGTTAGTAAGACGTGCTGCTAATAAAAAACACCTTATGTTTTAATGTCACTCTGACCGGAAATATCTTAAGAGGTGGAAAAACTTGGATTAAAACATTCCTAGAATTCAATTATACCGTAAAACTGTGTGAAGATAGGAATGGTAACCAACCTCCCATTAGTCGGTCCAACCTTGCCATAGAAGGCACTCCCATAATGCACTCGGATAACCTTTCTGTCGTTCAAGTGTGAGACATAAGATGATTCATGGATACCAACCGCTTGGAGAGCAATTATTAGATGACGAGGAACTCTTTGAATGTAACGCACTCTTTTTTTAAAAAAAAAAAAATTGCAATGAGCACTTTTTAATGGTTATCACTCCTGATTTTAATCCGGGGTTCTATTCGAACTGTATCCATCTGATATCACATTTACACTATAATTATATACTATATATGGGTTTCGAGAAATTCGAGATTCTTAAATATAAGTTTTAAGCAATTTGTAAAAGGAATTATAAATACTTGTGTGATTGGGAGGGTAACAAAATCACAAACAATAAAATTACGTAATTATCGTATTAATATATTGTATTTATTAAAAAGGGGTTTTCTTTTTTGTTTGTGACGTAAAATACATGACAAACACAATATATTTTGTCAGTGGTATCAACCATGAAACAACTTTTTTTAAATGAAATTTTAAATATTTTTACTTTGAATAAAATTATGTATTTTTAAAGATTCTAAAAATTCTAATTTGGATTTGAGTTTTAAAAGAAAAATTAGGATTCGATTACTGTGGGATGTGACTAATCTCTAATAAATATATTATGTATACAGAATCAAAAGATGATTTCTTTGAAAAACGAACACATGGACACGGAAATCGGATTAGACTATATTGTTTACCATTGGAGTGCAGTGTGATTTTCTATCATCTCCCCAGGAGAATACCAGTACATTTTAAAATGACATCTGTCTCAAACTAACAGCTTATATTAGAAAGATTTGATGAATTTGGGGAGCCTAACATTTCAAATTTACTTATAATCAAAAAATTCTTCTAGTTAAAGGTCTAAAAGATGTTTTATCTAGGCCTACTTATTTTTCACTATGTCTCAGTACCCGTTCGTATTATAAGCATACATTAATTAAGCTAATGGGATAAGGATGAGTAAGGTAGATTTTCAAAGGAACTATACCCAAATTTGTATGTAGAAAAAAAAGATTTAACAATTTAGGAAAAGCTCACCCGACGGAAAATCGAACCCCGATATTCCTATCACCAGCAGCTCAGTCTTAACTGAATGTGATACTAGAAGGCTTTAAATTTATTCTCGAAATTAAATAAAATCAGATTTTCTTATCATCTTGTTACTAATATTGTCGCATAAAGGACAATATAATTATATTGAGAAAAATATATTTGATAGTATCTCTTTTATTAATTTAGTTTTTATTCTGTGTCAACGATGCAGCTACTGTGGGCTGCATTTCCAATTAAATCATATACAAATATTAGTATAAAAATGATGTAGATAAATAATAGTTTAACTTTCAAACACTAGCATCGGTAGATCGACTGAATCAAGGAATAGTATGGCCTGGTTCTGGTTTGCCAGTGATAACAAAGCCAGATGTAATGAGAGTATTTCTCTCTACTTTTGTTCACTCCTTGATATTCAAATGCAAGTACATTTACTCTAAATTATATCTACCTCATCCCTAAAACAGTACTGTAAATTTTGCGAATAGCTCAGGCGGTTTAGTAAAACATAAATATATATATAGACAACTTTTTTTTTAGATTCTTAGCTCACTTATGCACAACACTGGTAAAAAATTAATAACACTTCATACATACGCGATATTCTTGCTTACAAATCTTTTGCTTGAAAAAGTAAGACGCGGCTTATACGAAGGGGTTTAAAGCTACTTAAGGATGTATTAGAGTAACCCACAGTAAGAGGAAACGTATAATTATGGTACCCCTAACTGAAACCGACATTAGTAGAATAATTTCCGTGACCGCGGTCAGACACTTGACACTCAGGTAAAAGAGAGAGATTCTCGATTTCATTTCTAAGAAGATTAAATACAGATCTTAATTAAAGCCAAGGCTGCGAAACATATTGAAAACTTTCTAACGAATTGATGAATCTGCATTGTAAAAGAAATAGATATATATATTTTTCTATTAACAATAGTTGTGAAATGTTTTATTATAATGGAACAATGGTGTGCTGCTTGCGCAAGCATATGAGTATATATATTTCTAAAAAAAAAGGGGGGAAATAGTATAAACTTATCATTGTATGGATATTTTGGAATTGTAATGAAAACAATGAATCGGGTTAAGTCAAGAGTATATGTAATGAAATTATTTATATTATATCCACGCACACTGCTTACCAGCTACATTCTTAGTACATGTTTTAACATAAATGCAGACTTTGGTCATAATGTGTTTTATTCACGTTAAAAAAACTAACTAGGACTTGATTATAAGATGTGTAAATTCATCCATAAAACAATGAAATATTTCCTTCCATAATAAAGTATTTCAATGTTTCTGATAAGTTTGTTTTTTGGGGGGACAATTATTATTCTAAAACTACTTATGGGATACGGAGAACGTAGCTGCCATTTAAATTATACATCATTCAACCTGTAGTCACGGTGTGTGTTTTTTTTCTTTAGGTTTGTGATATCGGGAGGGAGAAATAAGAATTAGGCACCAACAATCCTTTAGCAGTAATTTACTCTTTGAGCTCCAGCCTGAATATTAATTTGGCCCACATGAAACATCCTAAAACTTACCATCTTATTTTGTTCAGAACTAATAGGGTTTTGTGCCTTATGATAGATTAGGCTTGTTTTGGTTGTACCATAGGATTGGTTTCGGTCCCGTCACAGATTTATCTGATTACCAAACCCTTCCTTCACCTCTGACAAGACATCTTGTGAATGTGGGGAATGCCAGGCCTTCAATCACCCTACCATTACACATTAGCGTAAGTGCGTATAACCCGAACGGGTAGTAAGACGCGATGCTAATAATAATAATAATAATCATAATAATAATAACATAGGATTGGTTGTATTAGTTAGGTTAGAAAGTATTTTATAATACTATCCATCACTTGCTAGCTTCCACCCAATTTGAGATAATATCCATTCATCCTTATGACAACGTCACAACTGTCAAGGTCAAGCTAGTACACCAACATGAGTCCGAACCCCGACCAACATGCCTTACCAATAGTGTTCTTACCCGCCTCGGTGGAGTAGTTGGCTAACGCGCTAGTCGTGTTGAGCTCGACTGCCGAGGACGGGGAGATCGAGGTTCGAATCTCGGTCGGGCGAACTGGGGGGTTTCCTAAATGGTTTTCCACTCTCCCTCCACGCAAATGCGGGTTCACCTCCTCTAATTCAACCTTCCCAATTCCTAATCCATTATCGTAATTAGTACTTAAAGCGTATAACCCGAACGGGTAATAAGACGCGGTGCTAAATAATAATAATAATAATAATAATTAAAAAATTGTGTTCTTTTCATTGAAATATCTTACCATGACACACTTTAAATTATAACATAGCGAACGTACTTGGATTGATTGGCATAAGTACTTTGATTTCATAATTCATGATAAGTTAGGTTTTTCCTTAAAATAATTTATCTTGCACGTTATGTTTCTTATTTTATCTTGATTTAATTGACCAAAGAAGTTATACCAATCGATTTAAGTAATTGTAATATTCAAGAACGTCCCTTATATTATTAATTCATATTTCTCCTTACTACAATTATAATTAATATTACTGAAACAATTTAAATTAGTTTTGATCATAAATACGGTGATGGATTAATTAGTAAAGTTATTATATTTGTTAATTAAGGTTATAGACACATCTAGATATCATATTCTTTAAATTGAAAAATGACACCTGGACACGGGAATCGAACCCGGAACCTTTGGCTTTAATACGCCAAAACTCTAACCACTGAGCTATCCAGGAGTCATACCTTGTTCAGGGTCGCTATTCACTGAGATTTTAAAGCAGAGCCTGTGATGGACGTGTGTTAATCATCAGCTACAAATGAGTAGTTAATTAAGATCAAGTGCTATTAGATAACTCAGTCACCTTCAACATGGTGATATTAATCGATCCCTCATTTGTAGCTGATGATTTACACACGTCCATCACAGGCTCTGCCTTAAAATATGAGCTAAGAATGACCCTGAACACGGGACGATTCCTGGATAGCTCAGTGATTAGAGTTTTGGCGTATCAAACCAAAGGTAGCGGGTTCAATTCCCGTGTCCAGGTTTCATTTTTCAATTTAAATAGTATAAATAATGTGGTTGCACAATCAATGGCGTGCCGTGGAGTGTTGCCAGGTTAGGTAGAGTTAGTTTGGGCCGTACTTTAGACAGGTACTTATCACTGAATAAGGATCTCATTGGTCAGGTATTAATATAAACACATTCTCATGTGAGGTGTGTAGACCAGAGGTTATGTACGACTGGTCAAAAGGGGATCTAGCAGGTTAGACATCTCACAGGTACAGTTTAAACAAGCTCTACAGCAGCCCCGTGACTTCTTTGGTGCTGACTGACCGCTCACAGCTGACTTCTGAAAGTCAACATTTAGGTATATATCTACATTTTGACTGTCAGAAGCGACAGCTGCTAAACACATTTTTTGGCAGATCATATGGTTCGGCGTAGGAATACAAAATTTTGTCTGGTAGCTTTTCAAAACCATCAGCTGTCAGCTGTGAGCTGTGAGTCAGCACCAAAGAAGCCATGGGGCTATTGTACTTAACCTGCTGACAAGCCACGACACCGTACATGATAGCTCTATTAGTTCTGAAAACGTTTTTTTTTTAAACCTAAGAAATGAAGCGTATTTTATGAAAGAAGAACCTTTTTTCTTAAACTCATTATGTTGGATTGAAATGTACATGCACAGAAATCCTAATCCCGAAGATATTCTTGAATCTATCAGAGGAGACCTTGTTCGAATCGAATTCCTTAATTTATCCAGCCACCAGTGTGGGTGGTAAAACATTATAAGAAAATAATGTTTGTATAATTATCATATTTTATTATCAAAACAATATCATTGATGTAAAAGTTGTAAAAACAATATTACTTGGTTTCATAAATCATTTACGAATACAACTCAACCCTTAGAAAATAAATTTGTCGGTTATAATAGTCTAAATAACCTTCTTTTTCTTAATATTTTTTATGTTCTTTAGAGCTCACACTACATAGGCTCCTAACTAAAACTAGGATGGATTTAAGCCCCATAAATCCCGCACCTAAGCTCTGTCAGTAGCGTGTCTGTCTACCGAGCTAAGGACTCCGGGTTCGATTCCTGGCATGGCCGAAAAATTTACAATTGGTGGAATGTAGGTTTATCCTTTAACAGTTATGAATGAATGGCTGGGGAATGGATGTTGTGTCTGTTCTAGATTTAATTTAATCGATAAGATGTGTGCTGATATAATCAATTGTTTCAGGGAGTGCACCTAAAATAAATGGAAAATAAATTCACAAAAAAAAAAACCATCAGCAATTTATTTTAAGCTTAGGAAGGAGGAGGATTCAAATATTGAATGACTCGAAGGAAATAATAAAATTCTGGGAGCTGAAGGAGGAAGCAGAGGACAGGGAGCATTGGTGGTCTAAATTCACTGATACAAGAAATGGACCTGTCGTATGACAGAGCATCTAATAATAGTAATTATTTCATTCAATACGTCTAATTAAGGAAGTAAATAATACATTTTCAGGTAATTTTTACCTTATTGTTCCTTAACCCTCTATTAAAATGAGTCTATAGATCCAGTTTGTTATGCTATTGTCTTACTCTATTCTATTGTTCATAAATTATGTTATTAAAAACAAACGACATTAATAACCACTTGAATCTATGTTTCGAGCAAGAATGTCATGTTTAAATTTTAAAAATTGGCGTTCTCTTTGTCTTCTATTTTTTATTGACCATAAGTGGAATTACTTAACTTAATTTCAAGTGTGGTATGGGTCCTGATGTAAGACATTCACGTTTTCTTTGTTCGCCACTTCCTGCTTCGCCACTTGACCAAAAAATCGTGCACTTTCACCGCTTATTTTCCACCATGCTTCTACCAATAATTGAAGGTTAGGTTTTGTTAGGTATGGGTGGTGATATGATCATCAACCTGTAGTAGATAGGCCTAAGAACTATATAGATAAAAATCACACAAACTCATTATTTTACACATTTGTTTAATTTATGCTATAAGCCATTAAGCTTGAAGGTGGGAATATAGGCAACATTAGTTACGATTAGTGTTATTTTGCAGTTATTATATCAAAATATTTTTGTATATCACATTAAATAAAATATTTCACCATTATAAACATGTTGATATTAACAGTTGTTGAATATCTATCAAGGGTGTTCTGGAATTTAATGACAACATTTTCTCTTCATTCAAAAGTTTCTCATCTAATGCAGCTATTATCATGACAGATATTCGATAAGTGTTTGTATCCCCACGTGAATAAAATTACACTCTTAGGTTAATACTGAATCAATATTAAACTCGGTGACCTGGTGATCTATGGGTAAGGTGTTGGACTTCTGTGCTGGAGGGTCCGGGGTTCAATCCTCGGTCCCAGTACAGATTTATCTGATTACCAAACCCTTCCTTCATCTCTGACAAGACGTGTATTAATCACAACTTGTGAATGTGTGAGGAATGCCCAGGCCTCCACTGTGGTTCGGATCCCACGTTAAACTCTGTAGGTCCTCCATTTCATCTCAGTCACCCTACCATTACACATTAGCGTAAGTGCGTATAACCTCAAACGGATAGTAAGACGCGGTGCTAATAATAATAATTTTATATTTGTTTTGGCAAAAAAAAAAGTATTTCTATAAAAACTGCAATGTTATTTTCTCACGTTCCCTACATATTCAACGATATACAATCACTTTCAAGATTGTATCCTATTTTGTGCGTACCTTGTTAAAGATCGCCGGTGAAGGTTTGTATTGTTTTGTAAACATAACATACACAACTTTTACATACATACTCCAATCCAGTATCTCCGTCGGTAGCGAGTCCACTTACTGAACTACCAGTATCACGGAGATCAGAAAAACAAAACTTATCATTTGGAAATTGGGGTTTCCCCTTTTTTTAATGTGATGAATTTCCAGTCGAGGAGCTATATGTTGCAGGCCTATCTGTTGTAGATTTAAATTAATCTTTAAGTCATGTTCTGATATAATCAATCAGTTTATAAAGTGCAAGTTAAATACCTACAAAAAAAAAATATATTTTTTACGAAAGTGAGAACAATATTTTTGGTAGATTAGTTTGTTCGGCGAGATAAAAAATCGAGAAAATTTGGCGGTATCGCATGATTTCCATGGTCCAGTAAATATGGCATAAACCAGAAGATTAAGGACGTTGCTTACCTGTGACGTCATGACAAAGATAGGATTTCTAATGTTAATTAATAATTAACGTTCTATTTGGTGAGTTTTAAAGATATAACGTTGAAACAAAAATCATAAATTCTTAAATAATTCTAAAAGATGGTCCTATAGTGTCACATTTATATTTAAATAGGTTATATTTTGTAAACCTATTTCCTATATATGTCATCTACCGGTACAGCTCAGGCTATTGGTCCTAGTCAAGAAAATGTCCTGTAGGAGTCTTCCTGCCAGGATGTAGATTAAAAAAGACCGTGGTATAATATTTCTATCTATAATAGGGAACAAGAAAAAAGGTAGTTTTAAAAAGCAAATCAATGTTTTCAAGTCCCAAATAGTATAATGAATCTGTAAACTCGTCAGAGGAAGAGGGGAAGTGTTATCAGTTGATAAACAAGAGACCTCGCCGGGTGAATTGCTTAGACTGCTTAGGTGCGTCAAGTTAGGATGCAACCCGCTTCGCAAAATAGCTTAGAAATCTCCCAACGTCGTTAAAACACTCTGCTAATTACGATCAAAGTAATGTATGTGCACATAAAATTATAAAAGCTAAGTAGGCTCTACAACAATAATTATTGTCATGGTGTTTTATACGCTTTTTTGTAATAAACAAGATTATAAATGTACATTATAATTAAACACTATTATATTCAATTAGTTCTAAATAGACAAATCACTTTATATAAAATCGTGAAGATATGTCAGTTGTAAGGTTTAATTAAATGGACGCAGGTATTTTAGCCGTGGCGATTCCCAGATCCGAATAAAGAATTCCTCCTCATCTTTCGAACAGATTAAAAGCGTGTTAAATGAACAATTAAATACCGTGTCTATTCGCTCAAGTAATTACACGAGTTAACATGCAACAACAGCAGCGGAAGGACTTTGTGAAAGGCTAACTATTATTCCGTGCGGAGTAGGAATCGTTTCACTTGACTGGGTTTGAAGCCGGGGCCGATGGTAGCAAAAGTTGACCCTTGAAACGTGGAAAAAAAAAGTTATGGTATTTTAACGTGCATTCGCCTTCTTTCTTTTTTTTTAGTTCATACGTTTTAACACACTGTTATCTTAACAACTTAATCACCCGTTTCGGTGGACGCATGGTCTAAGAGGCTGGTCTTGCAATAGACTAGACTTTCGATGAAGGGGAGATCCGAAATTTGATTCTTAGTCAGGTGTATTGAAGGTGGTTTTAACAAACAAACAAAAATCAACTCTCCTTCCACTCGAATGATGGTACACTTCCTCTAAATATAGCCTTCCTGATTCCTAAAAGCCATTAGAGCAGTTAGTAGGCCTACATGAGCCTGTAACCCGATCAGAGAGTAAGACGAGGGGCTAAAAAAAACCCAAGTTATTCCATGGAGTATGGATGAGATGATTAGTTTAGAGGAAACGCACCCACATTTGCATGGAGAGGATATGTGAGAAGGAGGGACACCTAATTAATCCAGCCAAGATTTAAACTTTAACTTATCCATTATCAGTAATAAAAAATTATGGGGATCCCGTTCACTATACCAAACCAGGATTTATTTCTACATGACTCACAAACTAACTTAACCTAAATACATCTTTTAAGAGGGTTTTATATGTGGCTATGTCCGTATAGCCAATTAAAATTGTTCATATATATATTATTTATTTACTATTCTGAACTTTTTAAGTTACTTTTTTACTCTCCACATCACCGTTTTTATCTATTTTTTAATTGGGATATTTGAATTACACTTTCTAGACAGGTACCATATATCATAATGCGATTTTAAATTCAACTTAACCTAGTGGAGAGTGACTAAATCACATATCCAGAATTGATAAAACCCTAAATATATTAAATATATACATACATAGGCTACCTAAACACGCCGTTCCCTTACAGGATAGGCAATAAACTGTGCATATAGCTCAAAAAACAACTCCATACTAAATCATACTATGATTAGTACCATGAACAAAAAGCAACTCCTCTATACTCAATCATACTATGATTCATACCATGAACAAAAAACAACTTCCTCTCTACTCAATCATACTATGATTCATACCATGAACAAAAAACAACTCCTCTCTACTCAATCATACTATGATTCATACCATGAAAAAAAACTCCATTGCGTCACTACGCAATCGAACCATACTCTAACCACTGAACTATCCAGGAATCCTCCCATGGTTAAGGTATTTCTCCACTCAGAATTTAAGGCAGAGTCTGTGATGGACGTGTGGAAATCGTCAGCTACATATATGTTATCAATTAAGATCACGGGGTATCAGATTACACAGCCACCTTCAACTCAGTGGTTAGAGCATTGGCATACTAAGCCAAAAGTTCCTGGTTCGATTCCTGTATCCAGGCATCATTTTTAAATTTAAAGAATATAAGAGTCTTAATGCGACTAACTTGTCCATAGTTTTCATCCTCTTTCCAGGCCATTACAAGGGGAGTTACTTAAAAAAAAATCCACCATTCTAATTTACTTCCCTGAGACTAGTCAGTTTAATATCAGCAGATGGATGTTAAGCGATCTAATAAGCTGAATTAAAAGAAGAAGAAAATCAAAACCAGTAGCATGCGGCCATCAAACATCGCGGACCACTCTGTAAAGTGTTCCTCTCTGCTGGTCCCGTGACCACGCCCCCTTCTAACACCTAACACTTGACAGCCTCACGAGGAATTAGCTGACGTCACTCAGCGTGTGAAAGTTGCCCCTCTGTCACCCCCCCCCCTCATAACCCCCTGATGTCAATCAAACCGCGACCACTCCTTCCCTCCCACCCTTCCAGACAATCCTGCATTAGGCAGGGTCCTTAATAATTGTAGGGTTACCTGTTAAATGTTATATCATGCGGACACTTTCACACAGCGGATATGACGTCACCGCCAATTTTATGGGCTTGAAAAGTTTCTGCTGTATGTCATTTGAAACGTGGTATCTTAACTTAGATGACAAAAAAAAAATTATGATGTTCGAAAACAAGGTGGTTAGGAAGATATTTGGTCCAAAAAGAGACGAGGCTATTGAGGAGGGGAAGGGATTATATAATCATGAGTTACATACCCTCTATTCATCACAAGATATTGTTAAGTTAATTAAGTCTCGTGGATTATGGTGGATAGGTCATGCAGCGTGAAGGGGAGAATCTAGAACCTTGTTCAGGTTACTGACTGGCAAACCCAATGGGAAGACCTAGACGCAGATGTGAGGATAACATTAGAATGGACCTGAAAGAGATAGGATAGATTAGAAATAGGGTTGTTTTAAACGCCACAATTGACATGGAATCAACCGCTTTGCTTCTCTTCAGAAGAAAGTTGTGCTACGGATTAATATCGCTCAAGAAATATCCGTTGATCCCGGTTGGATTTGAAACCATTAACATCGGGTCCTGAGGCCACCGAGGTCAACGCCATGCTAGCTGCTAGCTAGAAAAATCAGGATAAAATTAACTTCATTATTTATCATTTTTATCATTTACTGAGATCTAAGTTTTCTAATGTTAGTTTTGTGTAATGCGCAAAAAAAAAACTCAAAACATTGTTTAATAAAGTGCACCGTAACCCCAGTTCCTTTTGAAGATTTTGTACCATTGACATTAACGACAAGTGGAGCTCTAGAGATAATTCTTTATTAAGAGTGAATGTTGGTGAAACCGGTGTGACACTGTGCCCTCTTAACCGACAGTTCATGAATAACCTGTCCCCACCCTAATTGAGGGTTACCTCAATCAGACACTTTCAATGTGACAAAGACAACTTAATGTCCTCTTTAAGACGATCCTCCAGACACTTTGTGTTAAAACATGTGACGTCATCGTGGATGTGTTGCGAGGGCTTGGAGATTAACCTTTTCCAGGTGTTTGGAGTTCACATCAGTTCAACATTCTACCACGACAGCTATTAGCATAACTACTTCAAGGCCGTAGGTCGTGTGACTACTTCAAGACGATAGTTAGTGGAACTACTTCAGGAGTGTAGCTAGTAGAACTACTTCAAGAGTGTAGTTAGTGGAACTACTTCAGGAGTGTAGCTAGTAGAACTACTTCAAGAGTGTAGCTAGTGGAACTACTTCAAGAGTGTAGCTAGTGGAACTACTTCAAGAGTGTAGCTAGTGGAACTACTTCAAGAGTGTAGCTAGTAGAACTACTTCAAGAGTGTAGCTAGTAGAACTACTTCAAGAGTGTAGCTAGTGGAACTACTTCAGGAGTGTAGCTAGTGGAACTACTTCAGGAGTGTAGCTAGTGGAACTACTTCAAGAGTGTAGCTAGTGGAACTACTTCAGGAGTGTAGCTAGTGGAACTACTTCAAGAGTGTAGCTAGTGTGAACTACTTCAAGAGTGTAGCTAGTGGAACTACGTCAAGAGTGTAGCTAGTGGAACTACTTCAAGAGTGTAGCTAGTGGAACTACTCCAAGAGTGTAGCTAGTGGAACTACTTCAAGAGTGTAGCTAGTGGAACTACTTCAAGAGAGTAGCTAGTAGAACTACTCCAAGAGAGTAGCTAGTAGAACTACTCCAAGAGAGTAGCTAGTATAACTACTTATGATCAATAGCTATCGGATAACGCCATATTCTATTCGGTAGGGCCTTACGCTGTCAATAGTACAATGACAACTGTATAATTAATGCGCAAATCATAATGGATTGGCTAGCCAAGCTATTGTATTTATTAGCTACGGTTATAGCCGCATCTAATTATCAATGGCGGACACTTAAATAACGTCATGATGGTCTAATAAATTATGTACACATTATTTATTACATAATCGAATGAAAAATGTTGTGGATTACTTGACTTGTTAGCCATGTTTGAATTCGACTTGATAAATAATGTATTAAAGAGATTTGTTTTGTACAAAAATCGGGGGATTTAAAAAAAATGTTTTTATTGTTTGGGCCTATATAAGAGCTACAAGTATAGGCCTATAATATTTTTAATATGTGTATATAATATTATAATGAGTAAAGATTTGATTTTTTGTTTGTAAAGGATAAACACAAAAACTACTGGACCGATTTTAAAAATTCTTTCACCAATATAAAGCTATATTATCAGAGAGTAACATAGGCTATATTTTATTTTGAAAATTTAATTTATTCCTCATAAAAAATGTCGATAGTCACTCATATTTTATGGTAGAGTCTATGATTATTCTTCAATATGTGTGTTGAAAATAATAATGGG